>WNWK01003951.1:35000-151964 GCA_009830355.1 Cherax destructor | reverse complement strand
ACAACACTATCACCCGCTAGCAGTTTTTGGTTTATCCACACCAATAACAATTTCTCCATATTTTCCATTGTTTGTGATCTCTGTTTCATTATCGTATTCACCCCTTTCGCAACATTAGCTTCCGTGATTTCCTTTCTCTTGCCACAATGGAACTGATGGTTGATGGGTTTTTCTTGTATATCCTGGCGAGCTCGGCAATACGTACACCACTATCATATTTTTCTATTATTTCTTTCTTCAGTTCTATTGTGTTCCTCACTTTCTTTACCAAAGAACTGGCACTAGGAGCTTTCTTTGGGCCCATGGTAGCTTATTTAGTAGTCACACACAATAATCAAGGGCCAAAAACAATGAATTGTTAATAAATGTTTTGTATAAACTCCTGGGGAGATGTTCACTCAAGCGTAAACAATGCTAGACTGCGTGGCAATGTGCGTGGGAGGTGCGTGGGTGGCGGGCCTACGGCCTTTGTATGTGCGTGGCACTAGTGGACAGGTCCCATACGATCGGCGAAAACTAAAATAATCGGCGAAAACTGAGCCAAATTTTCCCTGAAAAAAGTCGGTGAAAACCAAAATCGGCGATAACTGGGACAAGCGAAAACCGAGGGATGACTGTATACATAATATGTACAAACACCTCACATTCAACACTATAGAAATTATGCAAATATTTTCAGCCTAGCTAGAGACCCTCTTCAGGCGATGCTAAAGTAGTTGAGAGGAAGTCCTTATATATGCAAACAAGCCAAATGAACATGAAAAAAAGAAGCACTGCAAAAGGCCTACTGGTCCATGCTCAATGAATTCATCTGCCAGCATTCTCACACATCTATAACTATTCCTAAATGAGTACTTTTCCAAATATATCATATCCTAATTATTCTAGCTAAATTAATCAAATTCACAAGTGACAGACAGCCTAACTTAACATAAAGATAGGTCTCTGACTTATTTTTTTTTGTTGGTCATTTATTTTTCTCAACAGTTTGTTGAATTTAAGAAGAAATGTATTCAATAAAGGCTCATCATTCTTGATGAAATTGGGAACATTCCAAATTACAACAGATTCCTTAATCATCATCTGCTGTATGTTGTTTTATCCTATTAATTTTTTAGCATCATTAAAAATAATTTTATGATTCTCTGTACAGTGGACCCTCGGTTAACGAATACCCCGGAAATCGTACAATTATGTAAGTATAATTTTTTAATTGCATGTGGAAGTGTATTTTTGGGGGTCTGAAATAGACTAACCTACGTGACATTATTTCTTAAGGACGTAAATTCGTTCGGTAATGGCACTTGAGCAGGCTTCTGGGATGAATTTTTTTCGTTAACCGAGGGTCCACTGTACTTATATGCCAAAATACTACATCATTATTGTCCCCAATGAATACAGAGTACAGTGGTACCTCGAGTTACGATGGTCCCCAAAATTGCCCTTTTATGTAAGTTTATTTTTTTAAATGCTTTTGTAAGTATATTTTTGGGGGTGTAAAAGGACTAGTCTATTTTACATTATTCCTTATGGGGATAAATTCGTTTGGTAATGGCACTTGAATAGCATTCTCGAACGAAAAATATCGTAACTCGAGGTACCACTGTATTTATGCTGGTACAGTCTACATTTAAAAACATTTATTTCCCCTAATAAAAGAATCAATCATAAATGACAGTGTTTATCAAAATATCTTCCAAAATCTTTATTTTTTTTTTACAAGTCTTTGGTATTCGAACAGCTTAAGGCAATGTTTACAGCAATATGAGATTTTTTTTTTTTTTTTTGCTGATTAAGGATTATCTAAGTAAGGAAGTACAGTATATAACTAGATTTCTAGTTTCAAAATCTATCTTTTCTTTAGCCCCAAAAAGGTACCTATGGCCGAGAAATGAGGTGTCTAAACCATTCTTAGTCTAACCTAACTCAATCTACTGTTCTAAGAACTGAAAATTACATACTCTGTACTCCCTAAGAAACTAAATGCATTACAGCCACTGCATGATCCAAAATGTGTATCCCAGTGCTCCCCCAGCCCCCTATACCTCAATGCATGGAAAAGGAATAATACAGCAAATAATATGCATGCCTGTATGTACACTATTGAGTATGAACACCACCTGTACAAATATAAATGCAAAGATATATGTACATTAGCATATATGGAAACGTGAAAGCCTCTTGGATACAAGGTAATTGCTGCTCTTGCACTCAATTAAAAATCTACCCTCACAAATCTCTATGTACATTCATCCCCATTCATGAAACATAGAACAGACTTACTTGATTATGGAGACTGTCCCTAGCTGAGGTTATTGGCTGTCACAGATGGCTACCCCTGGCTAGCTTGATTCTTAAATATGGACCCCTGTGCTAGTGAAGGCCAATGCCTGTAAAATAAGAAAATCTTGAGAATCTGTAGCCTAGCAATGTACTCATAAATTTACCCCATAGCTTTTTGACCTCCTCATTTCCTGCACTCTTTGTAGCCCACATTTCTGCAATTGTGCTTATATCTTTCCAAAATTTCCTCCTTCCTTAATTCATTCATTTTCACTTCCCTCTTGCTCAGTGCTGCCAGCCTCCGTATACTCCTTCTATTCCTTACTCTTACTGTAGTCCCAATACATAATGATCTGATATATCTGTCACTCCTTCAAAAACATGCACATCCAGAAGTCTACCCATCAACCATTTCCTCATATACATCAATGATCTTCCAAATGCATCTAAGCAACTTTGACTTGTTCTCTTTGCTGATGATACAACTTTTGTCATCTCCCACCCAAATCTGAATTCCCTTAACAACACTGTTAATGAAGAACTATTAAAGACATCAACCTGGATGACTACCAATAAACTCATGCTTAACAGTGACAAGACCTTCTACATAATGTTTGGGAACACGAGAAACTTGTACACAAGAGACTATATTTACTTAAAACAGCGCAAAGCATCCTCAACCCCTGCCAATTTGGCTTCAGGAAAAGCAAAAGCACAAACGACACAATTGTAAAAATGTTAGACCTTCTTTACACAGCACTGGAAAAAAATGAATATCCATTAGGACTCTTTATCGACCTAAGGAAAGCTTTTGATACAGTAAACCACGGCATCCTACATCACAAACTTGATCATTATTGTATAAGAGATCATGCACTTACATATTTCAAATCCTACCTTACTAACAGGTATCAATACATCTCTATTAAGGACACAACCTCATCAACAAGACCACTGGATACTTGAGTGCCACAGGGAAGTGTCCTTGGTCCCCTGCTCTTCCTCTTATACATCAATGATCTTCCCAATATATCACAACACCTGGAACCTATTCTCTTTGCTGACGACATGACTTATGTCATTTCCCACCCTAATCTTGCCTCACTCAACACCATTGTTAACGAAGAGCTAATAAAAATATCAACCTGGATGACTGCTAATAAACTTTCTATATTATGTTTGGGAACAGAGCAGGTGTTGCACAGCTGAACATTATGATTACAAATACAAATACAAATATTTATTTCTTCACAATTTTACATAGAAGTTTACATAGAAGTGCAAAGGAGAGCCACTGACATGCCATGGCATTAAGGGCAGCTTAATCTAATGGCTTATAGACTATGTACATAATATTGGAGAAATTGATTGAGTTTGACTTGTTTAAATATTGTTCAGATTACAATATGATGATATTACATTGGGGAAATTACAATATGGTGATACTACATTGTAACAAGTGTTTAGTAGGATGGTAGTTAATAGTAAAAATTGAAATTATCTTAAGGAAAATAACATTGAGCATTTTTGAAAGTAATTTACAGAATGTATATTTAGTTTAGGGTGAGTAGGTGGTAATATAATAGTAATATAATAGTAAAAATTGAAATTATCTTATAGGAAAATAACACTGAGCATTTTTGAAAGTAATATAATGGAACATAATTGACCACACTCTTATTCCTAAACATAATGAGGGCAAATTCCTGGGCCTGCATCTTGACAGCAACCTGAAATTCAGCACTCATATCCAACACATAAAAAAAGTATCCAAAACACTTGGGATCCTTTCTAATATACGTTACTACATACCACAATCAGCCCTACTCACACTATACTATTCACTCATCTATCCCTACCTCACCTATGCTATTTGTGCCTGAGGATCAACAGCAGCAACCCACCTAAAGCCAATAATCACCCAACAAAAAACCGCAGTAAGAATTATCTCACAATCCAATGCTAGGCAACACACCTCCCCACTCTTCAAAGACCTAAACTTACTCACTGTACAGAACATTCACACCTACTAATGTGCAACCTACATTTACATAACCATAAATTCCAATATTAACCCTGAACTAAAACACTTTCTTGATAGTTGTGACAGGACCCATAGACACAATACCAGACACAAAAATCTCAATGACATTCCCCATGTCCGGCTAAATTTATACAAAAATTCAATGTACATAAAAGGGCCTAAAATCTGGAACTCCCTGCCTGAAAACTCTAGAACTGCAGACTCAACCACCATTTTCAAAACTACCATTAAAAAACATCTTATCTCCCTAACACACCCCACCATCAGCTAACTACAGTGGACCCCCGGATTACGTCATTATTTCGTTCCAGAAAGCTGTTCAAGTGCCTTACAACCAGCCTTTGCTGGCCTTAAATTCATCATTATCACTGGTTTCAGGCATTTTCTTGACAAGATCGGTATGCAACTGCCTTGCTTTTTCACGTATGATGGATTGCACAACACTATCACCCGCTAGCAGTTTTTGGTTTATCCACAGCAACAACAATTTCTCCATATTTTCTATTGTTTGTGATCTCTGTTTCGTTATTGTATTCACCCCTTTCACAACGTTAGCTTCAGTGATTGCTTTTCTCTTATACACAATGGAACCGATGGTTGTTGGTGCTTTCTTGTATATCCTGGCGAGCTCGGCAACACATACACCACTATCATATTATTCTATTATTTCTTTTTTCAGTTCTATGGTGTTCCTCACTTTCTTTACCAAAGAAGTGGCACTAGGAGCTTTCTTTGGGCCCATGGTAGCTTATTTAGTAGTCACACACAATAATCAAGGGCCAAAAACAATGAATTGTTAATAAATGTTTTGTATAAACTCCTGGGGTGATGCTCATTCAAGCGTAAACAATGCTAGACTGCATGACAATGTGCGTGGGAGGTGCGTGGGTGGCGGCCTATGGCCTTTGTATGTGCGCGGCACTGGTGGACAGGTTCCAGACCAAGCACGAAAACAGAGGGAATCACACGAAAACAGAGGTAAATTTTCCCCGAAAAAACTGCACGAAAACGGAAACACACGAAAACAGAGATACACGAAAACGGAGGGACCACTGTATACTAGTAGACACTGTAATAAGTGTGTATATTTTGTATATTAAGTAAGTTCAAGCTTTTTAAGAGTGGTGGGGTGTGTTGTCTGGCACTGGAATTTGTGATCATCCCCACCGCCGCTTTTTGTTGGGTTATTAAAGGTTTAAGGTGATTGTCCGTGGTAGATTCCCAAGCACAAATACCATAGGTGAGGTAAGGGTATATTAGAGAGTGATATAAAGTAAGGAGCACCCTTTGGTAGTACAGTGGTACCTCGAGTTACAATATTTTTTCGTTCGAGAATGCTGTTCAAGTGCCATTACCAAACGAATTTATCCCCATAAGGAATAATGTAAAATAGACTAGTCCTTTTACACCCCCAAAAATATACCTACAAAAGCATTTAAAAAAATAAACTTACATAAAAGGGCGATTTTGGGGACCATCGTAACTCGAGGTACCACTGTACATAGTATCGTATCTTGGAAAGGATATACAGTGGTACCTCGAGTTACGATATTTTTTCGTTCGAGAATGCTGTTCAAGTGCCATTACCAAACGAATTTATCCCCATAAGGAATAATGTAAAATAGACTAGTCCTTTTACACCCCCAAAAATATACAGTGGACCCCCGAGTTTCGTAAAAACTTCACTCCTGAAGTCTGCTCAAGTGCCATTACCGAACGAATTTACTCCCTTAAGGAAAAATTTCACGTAGGTTAGTCTATTTCAGACCCCCAAAAATACACTTCCACAAGAACTTACAAAATTATACTTACATAATTGCACGATTTCCGGGGTATTTGTTAACCGAGGGTCCACTGTACTTACAAAAACAAACAAACAAACAAACAAACAAACAAACAAACAAACAAATTTTATTTCATTGCAGGTTACATGGGTATGGGAAATTACAATGTAAATTGAGTGCAAGGAGAGCCACTGACATGCCATGGCATTAGGGGCAGCTTATTCTAGTCCTTAAAACTATGTACTTAATATTAGAGAAATTTATTGAGTTTATTCTAGTTAAAATTATTTTCAAAATTACAATATGATGAAATTTTACTGTTTAATTTATTATATAATGATATTAGATCTTAGATTGTTACAGGTGTTAAGATTCTTGAATGATAATATAGAATTGAGATTATCTTAAGGAAAATAACATTGAGCATTTTTGACATTAACTTATAATATGAGTAGGGGGTAACATAATAGTAACATATTATTAAAAATTGAGATTATCGTATAGGAAAGTAACAATGAGCATTTTTCAAAGTAGTTTATAGCATGATCATTTAGGTTTGGGTGAGTAGGTGGTTTTTGAGTTGAGTCTTAAATTGATTTTCAGACAAGATTATCTTAATATTTACTGGTAATGAATTCCAGATTCTGGGGCCCTTTATGTGCATAGAATTTTTACATAGGTTGATATGAACACGGGGTATATCAAAAAGTGATCTGTGTCGTGTGTTGTGGTCATGGGTCCTATTAAAGTTGGTGAGGAGAGTTTTGAGCAGAGGGTTTATATTAGAGTGTAAAGTTTTATATATGTAGTAGGCACAAGAGTAAGTATGAATGTTCTTTACGGTGAGTAGTTTGAGACTTTTGAATATTGGTGGAGTATGCTGTCTAGAGTGGGAATTTGTTATCATTCTGACTGCGGCCTTTTGTTGTGTTATGAGTGGTCTAAGGTGATTTAACGTTGTTGATCCCCATGCACAGATTCCATAGGTGAGATACGGGTAGATAAGTGAATGATATAGTGCAAGGAGAGCTGATTGAGGTACATAATAGCGTATCTTTGATAATATGCCTACTGTCTTCGAGATTTTCTTGGAAATTTGTTGTATATGTGTTTGGAATTTAAGGCTACTGTCAAGGTGGATTCCTAGGAATTTTCCCTCTGTGAGTCTTGTGATGGGTGTACCATTAAGTGTTATGTTAAGTGGAACATTTGTGGCTTTGCTTCCAAACTGTATGAAGTAGGTCTTGTCAGTATTGAGAGTAAGCTTGTTAGTCGTCATCCATGTTGATATTTTCTGTAATTCGGCATTAACAGTGTTGGCCAGTATAACTGGATTTGGGTGAGAGAAGACATATGTTGTGTCATCTGCAAATAAAATGGGTTTGAGTAGTTGTGATGCATTCGGTAGGTCATTTATGTAAATGAGGAATAGGAGTGGCCCCAGGACACTTCCTTGAGGGACTCCGACTGTAATAAACTTACATAAAAGGGCAATTTTGGGGACCATCGTAACTCGAGGTACCACTGTATACTGTTTTGGAAACTTTCTTAGTTATATGGTGGATCTGAAATTTAAGATTACAGTCAAGGTGGAGACCTAGAAATTTTCGCTCAATGTGTCATGTAATGGGTGAACCATTTATCGATATGTTTAGCTGGATATTTAATGCTCTGTTTCCAAAAAGCATGAAGTAGGTTTTGTCTATATTGAGAGTAAGTTTGTTGGTCGTCATCCAGTTTGATATTTTATGTAGCTCGCTGTTTACAGTGTTACTAAGTATAGCCGGGTTTGGGTGGGAGAAGACGTAAGTGATGTCATCTGCGAATAGAACTGGTATAAAGGAGTCGCAATGCATTTGGGAGGGCATTGATGTAAATAAGAAAGAGTAGAGGACCTAGGACACTTCCCTGTGGCACTCCAACAACTACAGGCTGAGTATTGGAGGTCACGTCATGTGTGTATACATACTGGTGTCTACCACTAAATTAAGATTTTAGGTAATTGAGAGTGTCCTCTGACCCCATAATGCTCTAGTTTTAGGTGCAAGATATTGTGGTCTACTGTATCAAATGCTTTCCGTAGGTCTATGAAGATACCCAGAGGATATTAATTTTTTTTAACTGCTGTATGTAGTAATTCGAGCATCTGAATAATTGCATCATTCGTGCTTTTCTTTCAGCCTAAACCCAAACTGGCAGGGGTTCAGTATGTTATGGGATAGAAAGTAGGAGTAAATTTGTTTATGTATTATATTTTTTGAAGATTTTAGAGAGCAATGGCAAGTTAGATATTGGTCTGTAGTTATTTAGTTCTGTAAGATCACCTCCTTTGAGGATCGGGGTGACCCTTGCTGTCTTGAGTATGGATGGGAATGTTGAAGATTGAACAGATTTGTTAAATAGTGTTGCAATAATGGGGGACAGCACATGAACTGTTCTTTTATACATGATTGGTGGCAAGTTATTTAGGTCTCCTGCCTTGTTTTTTAATTTAATTATTAGTGAGACTTCATTAGGATTTGTTGGTGCTACATTGAGTACAAGTTATCATCAAGTTGATGCAGTAAAATAAATAATGGCAATGCTTCCGCTCTCATGTAACACACCATTTTTAGAGCGAATGACACTATGAGTGAAGACATATGAAATGAATATTATTCTACAGGTACCCCCAGTAATACTATGGTGTACACAGCTTCTCTTGTGTTGGACTAGAGAAAACAGAACTCTTGCAATCACTACTACAAGCCACCCAGCTCCCACATCACATATTTATGTAAATTTGTTCTACTATACAGGTGGGTCCCGCTTATACAGCTGGTTAGGTTCCGGGCTACTGCCCGCGAAAATTGCTGTAAAGTAAATCATAGACGTTTTTCACTTTCAAATGCATATAAAAGGCTGTTAACATGTTTACACTCTCATATATTAAGTGAGCAATAGAGCTAGGACCAAAAAAATGCATATACAGTACATACATTATTTACCTTAAAATATTTTCATTATAGTGAATGGTGAATATATTTATTGTAGGAGAATGGGTATAACTGATAACTGCTGCATTAGCAAAATGTCATAAAGCAAACCACTGTAAAGTGGGACTTGCCTGTTGTTGTATGTACAGTGGTACCTCTACTTACGAGCTTAATTCGTTCCAGACGGCTATTCAAGTGCCGATACCGAAGGAATTTTTTCCCATAAGAAAAAAATAAAATTAGGTTAATCCATTTCAGACCCCCAAAAATACACTTACAAAAGCACCTACAAAAATACACTTACATAATTGTTCAAGTTGGGAGCTGCTCGTAAGTAGAGGTACCACTGTATTATGTTTATATGATATGTACCATGTTTCTTATATAATTTTGAAACATATCATAGATGGATTAATGAAAATGTCTATAATAATGTAATGTATATGACATTTTAAGTTCCCCAGAACAATTATTATTATTATTACTGCATCTTCAACACTAGTGAGACACTCTTAGTGATTTTAATGTATATCTGCATGCCAGTACAGTGCTTAAGTTTATTTAGGTACAGGTACACATAAATACATTAATCAGAGTACAGTGGACCCCCGGATTACGTCATTATTTTGTTCCAGAATGCTGTTTAAGTGCCGTTACCGAATGAATTTGTTCCCATAAGGAATAATGTAAATTAGATTAGTCCTTTTAGACCCCCAAAAATACACTTACAAAAGCACTTACAAAAATA
This sequence comes from Cherax destructor, assembly GCA_009830355.1. NCBI lineage: Eukaryota > Metazoa > Arthropoda > Malacostraca > Decapoda > Parastacidae > Cherax > Cherax destructor. The sequence continues at coordinate 142,130 of WNWK01003951.1, read as the reverse complement.
CACTTACATAATTGTTCGAGTTTGGAGCAGTACGTAATCCGGGGGTCCACTGTATATATTAAAATATGCAATAACTTTAAAACACTTGAAATTTTGGAAAGTTTCCAGACATAATCAAGACACGGAGCTCATGGAGAATGTAAACATACAGAGTGGTGCATGGATGCCGTAATAGAGAATCAAGGAGCAGTATAAATGAATATTTGGTTCTTATTTGAAATGCCCATATTAGCAAATCACCATAAAGCGTGGCCCTCCTGTACTGACAATGCCCAGGAATGTCCCACCAACACTCTCTACACCTTTCAAGGATGACAAGCACCAGCAATCATAATTTATAGTAAGAAACAATTGTTTTATAACTTTCTTAGCTACAGATACTGTATTATAATTATGTATACATTGCTACATCCAAATACAATCACATTTCTTTAGAATTATGAGACAAAAAAAAATTGTTTGGCTTTTCTCAGTGTCAGGAACATACAAATTGTTTCCCATATGGTATTCAGTTCATTTAACACAAATTCAAGTAACACACCATTTTCGGGAACATAACCCCCATACTAGAAAGTGATAGGTCCCACATTAAAAGGCCTGTGGTGATATAATAATAATCTTTATTTGTACAAGTACATGTACAATGTATACAGGCCTAGTTGACATCAATGATATACTACTACAGTATACAGAAAGCCCCATGTTATGCAGAGCATTTCAGGTAAATTAGGTCAGTTGTCCCCATAATATGACCCACACCAGTCGACTAACACCCAGGTACCTATTTTACTGATAGGTAAAGAGGGACAGCAGGTGTCTAACCCTTTCACTGTCGAGACCCCTCATCCTTAACTCACTCTCAGTATCGAAGAATTTAAAAAAAATTATTTTTTCTTATGAAATGATAGAGAATCTTTTCCCAATGGTAATGTCACCAAAAGTACAAAGTCTCGGCAATATATATGCATTGGCAATTTCGCCCACTTTGAGCCCTATTTTCGACCAATTCCATTGTTCCAGTTGACCAAAATCATAGCTATTTCGCTAGAACTCCATTTGTTCTATTGATTGAGTACAAGAAACTGCCCATTTACCGATTTCAACTACCCAATAAAGTAGTCAGAATTTGGTCAATTACACACAAATTTCAAAGGATGTCAATTTCAAAATAGGGTCCAGAATAAACAAGGCAGACATTCCTGGTACTAAAATAACATTTTCTCTGTTCATTAGTCACGTCTCCAGGCCCCTCTTATATTACTCTTGCTTATAAATAATGTCAACCCATTTGTGACTGCGAATTAGACAGGCCAGTTGGACATGTATTGGACGGTGACGTCATTTGTTTACTCTTGAACATCGGCAAAAATAGAACATTTCCGGTACTTTGTGCTCAATTTCAAGGTATGTACTTTTCATTGTGAAACCAATCAAAATCATCTCTATTTCTGTAATATATCTTCCATTCTATCAAATGAGACCAAGAAAACGAGAATACAACCATAAATACCATACAAAAATACACTGCAAATTCGGTTTTAAAAAAAAAACATGGTTGGAGTTTTTTTCTCATTATGCACTGCATGCTGCAGGATTTTTTTTTTATACTGTGCACATTGACCAAGAAGACCCATTCTTTCATATGTAGGCCTACCAGCTTTCTCCCACCAGATTTGAAGGCGCTAGAATTTTGGCGTAGTACTATGGGACCAACACTAGTTTGCAAGCCATAATATTATGGGACCAACAGTGAAAGGATTAAGGAAGCACGTCCTAATGTTTCCACCCATACTGGGGATCAAACACCAAAGTCTCTTGGACTCTAGTTTAAAGACCCAAATTATTAGATGCAGGGAGAGGCTACAAAATAAATCTTTGAATGAGTACACTTAACACCCAACTTTACTTCCTAAATGTGAGTACAGTGGAACCTTGAGTTTCGAACGCATCGACTATCGAACACTTCGAGCTTTGAACGCTTTTTTTGAACCAATTTTGTCCCGAGTATCGAATGTGCCCTGTGTTTCGAACCGCATGTATACCAGACCTGTCTGCCTGCCTCGCGCCTGTGTGCCTGCCCGTGCAAGCATCGTGTCAGTCTAGCTTTGTTTATCCTCCGAGTGAACATTACCCTGTGAACATTACCCAAACATTTCACAATTACATTGTAATTTATTGTGTTTGGTGCTTCTTCATTAAGTACAACTGTGAAATAAGCTACCATGGGCCCAAAGAAACTTCCTAGTGGCACCCCTGTGGTAAAGAAAGTGAGAAACACCATAGACGTGAAGAAGGAAATACTAGTACAAAAATACGAGAGTGGTGTGCGACTTGTGGAGCTTGCCAGGATATATGGCAAAAACAAATCAACAATCGCTTCTATCCTGGCAAGGAAAGAACAAATCAAGGAAGCTGATGTTGCGAAAGGTGTTTATATGCTAACCAAAAATAGACCACAAATAGTCGAAGAGGTTGAGAAGTTGTTGCTGGTCTGGATCAAGGATAAAGAGATAACGGGTGATAGTGTTTTGGAGACGATCATTTGTGAAAAGGCAAGGCAGTTGCATGCCGATCTTGTAAAGAAAATGCCTGGAACCAGTGCTGATTTTAGTGATTTTAAGGCCAGCAGAGGCTGGTTTGACAGATATAAGAAGCGTAGTAGCATACACAGTGTTGAAAGGCATGGTGAGGCACACAATTCAGACAAACGTGCAGCTGAAAAAATTGTGCAGGAATTTAAGGGGTATGTAGAGACTGAAAAATTCAAACCCCAACAAGTGTTCAATTGTGACGAAACAGGCCTGTTTTGGAAGAAAATGCCAAAGAGGACCTACATAACGCAGGAGCAAAAGGCACTGCCAGGACACAAGTCTATGAAAGACAGGCTAACTCTCTTGTTTTGTGCTAATGCTAGTGGGGATTTTAAAGTGAAGCCTTTACTTTTGTATCACTCAGAAAATCCCAGTGTTCAAGAAAAACAATGTCGTCAAGAATAGATTGTGTGTGTTGTGGAAAGCTAATAAAAGGACATGGGTCACAAGGCAAATTTTCAAAGAGTGGGTCCATGAAGAGTTTGGCCGCAGTGAGAAAAAATACCTCATGGAAAATAAATTGGAACTCAAGTGCCTCCTGTTACTGGACAGTGCTCCTGCACATCCTCCAAACTTGGTAGACCTACTGTCTATGGACTTCAGTTTCATCACAGTGAAGGTCTTGCCTCCTAACACCACTCCTCTCATCCATCGCATGGACCAGCAGCTCATTTCTAACTTCAAAAAACTCTACACAAAAGCAGTGTTTCAAAAGTGCTTTGAAGTGACCTCAGACACTGAGTTGACCCTAAGAGAGTTCTGAAGGAATCACTTCAATATCTACAACTACCTTGTAGGTCAGGCTTGGGAGGGAGTGACTTCCAGGACTTTGAACTCTGCTTGGAGACAATTGTGGCCAGATTGTGTCCAACAGAGGGATTTTGAAGGGTTTGAGGCTGACCCTGACCCTGTTGACCCTCTGCCTGATGTGGACTGTATTGTGGCTTTAGGGAAGTCCCAGGGGTTGGAGGTGAGTGGCAAGGATGTGGAAGAGTTAGTGCAAGACCCACAGGGAAGAGCTAACCACTGAAGAGCTGGCAGAGCTTCATCTGGAACAGCATCAGACCACAGCTGAGGAATTTGCAGAGGAGGAGGAAGAGGGAGTGGATGAGGTGCCTTCTTCAGAGATTAAGGAGATTTACGCAAAGTGGAATGATGTACAAAGGTTTGTGGAGAAATACCACACTGAGCAAGCTGAAACAACCCGTCTCTGCAACATGTTCAGTGACAAAACAATGTCCCATTTTAGGGGCATCGTAAAGAGGCGCCAGAAACAGAGCACTGGACAGTTATTTTGTGAGACAGGGGTCCAGTGACTCTCAAGCTGGTCCTAGTGGCATTAAAAGAAAAAGAAGGGAAGTAACATCAGAGAGGGCTTTGCTACCTGAAGTCTTTATGGAGGGGGATTTCCCTTCCAAACACTAAGCCCTCCTTTACTCCTCCTTTCCCCTATCTTCCATAAGCCATCAACAATCTTCAATAAAGGTAAGTAAAAATGTTGTTTTATATGTTTATTTAAATGTTTATTTATTTATTAATAATTGTACTATGTATGTTTGTTGTATGTAAAATTATAATTAATCACAGAGACCCCACATAAAGGATAACTTTGACAATGAAATGTGTATGTGTGTGTATATGTATGTGTGTATGTATGTGTGTGTACTCACCTAATTGTACTCACCTAATTGTGGTTGCAGGGGTCGAGACTCAGCTCCTGGCCCCGCCTCTTCGCTGTCTGCTACTGGGTCTCTGCTCTCCCTGCTCCATGAGCTTTATCATACCTTGTCTTAAAACTATGTATGGTTCCTGCCTCCACTATATCATTCTCTAGTCCATTCCACTTCCTGACTACTCTGTGGCTGAAGAAATGTTTCCTGACATCCCTTTGACTCATCTGAGTCTTCAGCTTCCAGTTGTGTCCCCTTGTTTCTGTGTTCCCTCTGAAACAACCTGTCACTATCTACCTTGTCAATTCCCCGCAGTATTTTGTATGTCGTTATCATGTCTCCTCTGACCCTTCTTTCCTCCAGTGTTGTTAGTCCTATTTCCCTCAGCCTTTCTTCATAAGACAGACCCCTGAGTTGTGGAACTAACCTTGTCGAAACCTTGCACTTTCTCTAGTTTCTTGACGTGCTTGACCAGGTGTGGGTTCCAGACTGGTGCTGCATACTCTAGTATGGGCCTGACGTATACGGTATACAGTGTCTTGAACGATTCCTTGTTAAGGTAACGGAACGCTAATCTTAAGTTTGCCAGTCGCCCATATGCTGCCGCGGTTATCTGGTTGATGTGTGCTTCCGGAGACGTGCTTGGTGTATGTGTGTACTCACCTAATTGTGGTTGCAGGGGTCGATACTCAGCTCCTGGCCCCGCCTCTTCGCTGTCTGCTACTGGGTCTCTGCTCTCCCTGCTCCATGAGCTTTATCATACCTTGTCTTAAAACTATGTATGGTTCCTGCCTCCACTATATCTTTCTCTAGACTATTCCACTTCCTGACTACTCTGTGGCTGAATAAATGCTTCCTGACATCCCTTTGACTCATCTGAGTCTTCAGCTTCCAGTTGTGTCCCCTTGTTTCTGTGTTCCCTCTCTGGAACATCCTGTCACTGTCTACCTTGTCAATTCCCCGCAGTATTTTGTATGTGTGTGTGTGACCCAACAATTAAAATCTGCACCAAGAACTCATTACAGTTGTGATTTAGATTTAGATTGATTGTGACCGGGTGTAGACTTGTGAATTTCTCATTACTTTATAATTTGTTCATGATTGTAACCATGTATAAACGTAAGTAAGTAAATTTACTTACATGATTCATTACCTTTGTAACTTGTGAGTTCATTACCTTTGTAACTTGTGAGTTCATTACCTTTGTAACTTGTAAGTTCATTAAATTTGTAACTTGTGAGTTCATTACCTTTGTAACTTGTTAGTTCATTACCTTTGTAATTTGTGAGTTCATTACCTTTGTAACTTGTGAGTTCATTACCTTTGTAACTTGCTCAGCTATCAAAACTTTGGGTCCAGTCCCTGGACCCATTATGTACCTCTGTAATCTTTTGACTACCCCCCACAGGATGGGTATGGGGTGTATAATAAAGATATCAAACTAAATAGTATGCAAAAGGAAGGCGGGGAGGGGGTTGGCCTGTCCGTCACAGAGTCACTGATATGCTCGGAACTACTAAACGCCTCAAATGATGTAGTTGAAGTTTTGGCAGTTAAGATCGAGAACCAAAACCTGGTCATCGTGGTTGTATACAAGCCTCTGGATGCAACTTCCCAACAATTCCGGGAACAGCTTTTGAAAATAAACCACTGTCTGGAAAATCTTCCAGCTTCTGCCCCAAACATCTTGCTCCTGGGGGATTTCAACCTAAGGCACCTAAAATGGAGGAATGTAGCAAATAATGTTGTAGCAGAGATAACCCCAGGAGGCAGCTCAGATGAAAACTCTCACACACACGAGCTTTTAAATCTCTGCACCAAATTCACCTTAAACCATCAAATAATAAAGCCAACAAGACTGGAGAATACACTGGACCTCATCTTCACTAATAATGATGATCTGATACGAAATATTACCATATCAAACACAATATACTACTCGGATCACAACATAATAGAGATTCAGACATGTATACGTGGGGCCCCAGACCAACAAAATGTGATCAGTCACGAGTGAGCCTTCACCAAATTCAACTTCAATAACAAAAATATAAGGTGGGACCAAGTCAACCAGGTCCTAAATGATATAAAATGGGAAGATATCCTAAGCAACACGGATCCAAACCTATGTCTAGAACAAATTAACTCTATGGCACATTTCTTTAATGAAAAGGAAGAGAGGATGTTAACTAGAAAGAGAAAGAGAAAGGATGTAAGGCACAGCACCGTGTCTTCCTTTGCAGATGACACCCCAATTTGCATGACAGTGTCCTCCATTGAAGACACTGCAAGATTCCAGGCGGACATCAACCAAATTTTTAAATGGGCCGCAGAAAACAATATGAAGTTCAATGAGAAATTTCAATTACTCCGATATGGAAAACGTGAGGAAATTAAAACTATATATGAGTATAAAACAAATTCCAACCACACAATTAAGCAAAAAACTAATGTAAAAGACCTGGGAGTGATAATGTCAGAGGGTCTCTCCTTCAAAGACCACAACATTGTATCAATCGCATCTGCTAGAAAAATGACAGGATATATAATGAGAACCTTCAAAACTAGGGATGCCAAGCCCATGATGACACTCTTCAGGTCGCTTGTTCTATCTAGGCTGGAATATTGATGCACACTAACAGCACCTTTCAAAGCAGGTGAAATTGCTGACCTAGAAAATATACAGAGAATCTTCATGGCACACACAACTGTGATAAAACACCTCAGTTACTGGGAACACTTGAAGTTCCTCAATCTGTACTCACTAGAAAACAGGCGGGAGAGATACATGATTATATACATTTGGAAAATCCTAGAGGAATTAGTACCAAACTTGCACACGAAAATCACTCCCTATGCAAGCAAAAGATTCGGCAGACGATATAACATCCCCCAATGAAAAGCAGGGGTTCCACTAGCATAACAGACAACACAATAAGTGTGAGGAGCCCTAGACTGTTCAACTGCCTCCCAGCATACATAAGAGAGATTACCAATAGACCCCTGACTGTCTTCAAGAAGGCGCTGGACAGGCACCTAAAGTCAGTACCTGACCAGCCAGGCTGTGGATCATACGTCGGGTTGCTTGCGGCCAACAGTAACAGCCTGGTTAATCAGGCCCTGATCCACCATGAGGCCTGGTCACAGACCCGGCCGCTGGGGTGTTGACAACCAAAACCCTCTCCAGGAATACTCCAGGTAAGTTTCAACTAATCATTGATAATCCTTCTAAGTTTCAACCAATCATCGATAATTTTATCCAGGTTTTACCTAATTATTGACAAACTATACGTGTTTCAAGGCGAACTGAAGCCGAAAATTAGACGTAGCTGTAAACAAGCAAATAACGAAGAAAAAACTCATATAAAAACGTAAACAAAAAAGCAAAAAAAATGAAAATAAACATTGAATAACGCACGAAACGTGAACAAACTCATAGAGGTTTTCAATAAAGGAAACATATCAGGAAAAATCACAACCTTAGAAGGAAACGAAAATAAACACAATGAAAGTAAGCAATCACAAATACAGAAAAAAACAGGAGAGTGAGTTCCAAAACGGCGATAAACAAACACAAATGAAAATCGAAGAGAAAACGGGGACTAAAATCTTCCCTCACGCCTTGTTCCCTTATCAAGATAAAGGTAAAAAGTCACAAACAGGATAAAAAAAAAGGTCACATAAATTCCTGAAGGAGTGTGTGTGTGTGTGAGTTAAACCCAAGCCAGGCAGCTAAGTAGAAAGAATCCGTTAGTGTGAAAGAGAGAGAGAGAGAGAGAGAGAGAGAGAGAGAGAGAGAGAGAGAGAGAGAGAGAGAGAGAGAGAGAGAGGAGAACAAAGACAGAAGATATATATCTCTTCTATACTAAGTTGTCTCACAAAGACTGATCGAGGGAGTTTTGGGAAAAGTTATGATTGAGTGTATGATGATTATTATAATGCAAATGATTATAATGAAAATTGATGAATATAAATATAGTAATGACAACTATACTTTTTTAAATATAAATCTCAACATATATATATACATGTATATATATATATATATATATATATATATATATATATATATATATATATATATATATATATATATATATTATATATATATATATATATATATATATATATATATATATATATATATATATATATATATAGGTAGTAGGTTGGTAGACAGCAACCACCCAGGGAGGTACTACCGTCCTGCCAGGTGACTGTGAAACAGAAACCTGAAACTGTTTTACATGATGGTAGGATTGCTGGTGTCTTTTTCTGTCTCATAAACACGCTGGATAACAGGTATATCTAGCTACTTCTACTTACACTTTAGGTCACACTACACTGGCATACACATGCATATATATACATACACACATCTAGGTTTTTCTTCTTTTTCTTAATAGCTCTTGTTCTTTTATTTTCTCTATTGTCCATGGGGAAGTGGAAAAGAATCTTTCCTCCGTAAGCCATGCGTGTCGTATGAGGCGACTAAGATGCCGGGAGCAATGGGCTAGTAACCCCTTCTCCTGTACAAATCTACTAAAAACGAGAAGAAGAAAAACTTTATAAAATTGGGTGTCTGAATGTGCGTGGATGTAGTGCGGATGATAAGAAAGAGATGATTGCCGATGTTATGAATGAAAAGAAGTTGGATGTCCTGGCCCTAAGCGAAACAAAGCTGAAGGGGTAGGCGAGTTTCAGTGGGGAGAAATAAATGGGATTAAGTCAGGAGTATCTGAGAGTTAGAGCTAAGGAAGGGGTAGCAATAATGTTGAAGGATCAGTTATGGAAGGAAAAGAGGGAATATAAATGTGTAAATTCAAGGATTATGTGGATTAAAATAAGGGTCGGATGCGAAAAGTGGGTCATAATAAGCGTGTATGCACCTGGAGAAGAGGGGAGTGTAGAGGAGAGAGAGATTTTGGGAGATGTTAAGCGAATGTATAGGAACTTTTGAACCAAATGAGAGAGTAATGTGGTAGGGGACCTAAATGCTAAAGTGGAGAAACATGCAGAGAGGGTGTAGTAGGTAAGTTTGGGGTGCCAGGTGTAAATGATAATGGGAGCCCTTTGATTGAACTTTGTATAGAAAGGGGTTTAGTTATAGGTAATACATATTTTAAGAAAAAGAGGATAAATAAGTATACAAGATATGATGTAGGGCGTAATGACAGTAGTTTGTTGGACTATGTATTGGTAGATAAAAGACTGTTGAGTAGACTTCAGGATGTACATGTTTATAGAGGGCTACAGATATATCAGATCACTTTTAGTTATAGCTACAGTGGGAGTAAAAGGTAGATGGGATACAAGGAAAATAGAATCAGTAAGTAAAAGAGAGGTGAAGGTTTATAAACTAAAAGAGGAGGCAGTTAGGGTAAGATATAAACAACTATTGGAGGATAGATGGGTTAGTGAGAGTGTAGGCAATGGGGTCGAAAATGTATGGGGTAGATTTAAAAATGTAGTGTTAGAGTGTTCAGCAGAAGTTTGTGGTTACAGGCGAGTGGGTGCAGGAGGGAAGAGGAGCGATTGGTGGAATGATGATGTAAAGAGAGTAGTAAGGGAAAAAAAGTTAGCATATGAGAGGTTTTTACAAAGTAGAAGTGATGCAAGGAGGGAAGAGTATATGGAGAGAAAAAGAGGGTTAAAAGAGTGGTGAAGCAATGTAAAAGAGAGCAGATGAGAGAGTGGGTGAGATGTTATCAGCAAATTTTGTTGAAAATAAGAAAAAGTTTTGGAATGAGATTAATAAGTTGAGGAAGCCTAGAGAACAAATGGATTTGACAGTTAAAAATAGGGAGGAGAGTTATTAAATGGAGAGTTAAGTATCGGGAAGATGGAGAGAATATTTTGAGGATTTGTTAAATGTTGATGAAGACAGGGAAGCTGTGATTTCGTGTGTAGGGCAAGGAGGAATAACATCTTGTAGGAGTGTGGAAGAGCCAGTTGTGGGTGTAGGGAAGTTCGTGAGGCAGTGGGTAGAATGAAAGGGGTAAGGCAGCTGGGATTGATGGGATAAAGATAGAAATGTTAAAAGCAGGTGGGGATATAATTTTGGAGTGGTTGGTGCTATTATTTAATAAATGTATGGAAGAGGGTAAGGTACCTAGGGATTGGCAGAGAGCGTGTATTGTTCCTTTGTATAAAGGCAAAGGGACAAAAGAGAGTGCAAAAATTATAGGGGAATAAGTCTGTTGAGTGTACCTGGTAAAGTGTATGGTAGAGTTATTATTGAAAGAATTAAGAGTAAAACAGAAAGCAGGATAGCAGATGAACAAGGGCTTTAGGAAAGGTAGGGGTGTGTAGACCAAGTGTTTACAGTGAAACATATAGGTGAACAGTATTTGGATAAGGGTAAAGATGTTTTTGTGGCATTTATGGATTTGGAAAAGGCGTATGATAGGGTAGATAGGGGGCAATGTGGCAGATGTTGCAGGTGTATGGAATAGGAGGAAGGTTACTGAAAGCAGTGAAGAGTTTTTATGAGGATAGTGAGGCTCAGGTTAGAGTGTGTAGGAGGGAAGGGGACTATTTCCCAGTAAAAGTGGGCCTTAGACAAGGATGTGTGATGTCACCGTGGTTGTTCAATATATTTATAGATGGGGTTGTAAGAGAAGTGAATGCGAGGGTCTTGGCAAGAGGTGTTGGGCTAAAAGATAAAGAAGCAAATACAAAGTGGGAGTTGTCACAGTTGCTTTTGCTGATGACACTGTGCTTTTGGGAGATTCTGAAGAGAAGCTGCAGAGGTTGGTGGATGAATTTGGTAGGGTGTGTAAAAGAAGAAAATTGAAAGTGAATATAGGAAAGAGTAAGGTGATGAGGATAACAAAAGAATAGGTGACGAAAGATTGGATATCAGATTGGAGGAGAGAGTATGGAGGAGGTGAATGTATTCAGATATTTGGGAGTGGATATGTCGGCGGATGGGTCTATGAAGGATGAGGTGAATCATAGAATTGATGAGGGGAAAAGGGTGAGTGGAGCACTTCGGAGTCTGTGGAGACAAAGAACCTTGTCCATGGAAGTAAAGAGGGGAATGTATGAGAGTATAGTTATACCAACGCTCTTATATGGGTGTGAAGCATGGGTGATGAATGTTGCAACGAGGAGAAGGCTGGAGGCAGTGGAGATGTCATGTCTGAGGTCAAGTGTGGTGTGAATATAATGCAGAGAATTCGGAGTTTGGAAATTAGGAGGAGGTGCGGGATTACCAAAACGATTGTTCAGAGAGCTGAGGAGGGGTTGTTGAGGTGGTTTGGACATGTAGAGAGAATGGAACGAGACAGAGTGACTTCGAGAGTGTATAAATCTGTAGTGGAGGGAAGGCGGTAGGGTCGGCCTAGGAAAGGTTGGAGGGAGGGGTAAAGGAAGTTTTGTGTGCGAGGGGCTTGGACTTCCAGCAAGCATGTGTGAGCGTATTTGATAGGAGTGAATGGAGGCATATGGTTTTAATACTTGACGTGCTGTTGGAGTGTGAGCAAAGTAACATTTATGAAGGATTCAGGAAACCGGCAGGCCGGACTTGAGTTCTGGAGATGGGAAGTACAGTGCCGGCACTCTGAAGGAGGGTGTTAATGTTGCAGTTTTATAACTGTAGTGTAAAGCACCCTTCTGCAAGACAGTGATGGAGTGAATGATGATGAAAGTTTTCTTTTCGGCCACCCTGCCTTGGTGGGAATCGGCCGATGTGTTAATAAAAAATATATATATATAATATATATATATATATATATATATATATATATATATATATATACATATATGTCTTCAGCAAACGCCGTATCCCACCGAAGCAGGGTGGCCAAAAAGAAAAACAAAAGTTTCTCTTTTAACTTTAGTAATATATACAAGACAAGGGGTTACTAGCCCCTTGCTCTCGGCATTTTAGTCGCCTCTTGCGACACGCATGGCTTTTGGAGGAAGAATTCTGTTCCACTTTCCCATGGAGATAAGAGGAAATAAACATGAACAAAAACTAGTAAGGAAATAGAAGAAAACCCAGAGGAGTATGAATATATATGCTTGTACATGAATATGAAATTTAAACTTACATTAATTACCTTTGTATAGAAACAACACTCCTCACATTTCTCATGAAGACTGAAGATGTCAAAAAAAATTGAAAGAATTACGTGTAAGACGGAGAACAGGATAGCGGATGAACAAGGAGGCTTTAGGAAGAGGAGGGGGTGTGTAGACCAAGTGTTTGCAGTGAATCATATAGGTGAACAATATTTAGATAAGGGTAAAGAGGTGTTTGTGGCATTTATGGATTTGGAAAAGGCATATGATAGGGTGGATAGAGGGGCAATGTGGCAGATGTTGCAAATGTATGGAATAGGAGGTAGGTTATTGAAAGCGGTGAAAAGTTTTTTCGAGGATAGTGAGGCTCAGGTTAGAGTATGTAGGCGAGAGGGAGATTATTTCTCAGTAAAAGTAGGCCTTAGACAGAGATGTGTGATGTCACCGTGGTTGTTTAATATATTTATAGATGGAGTTGTAAGAGAAGTGAATGCTCGGGTGTTGGCAAGAGGTGTGGGGTTAAAAGATAAAGAATCTAACACAAAGTGGGAGTTGTCACAGTTGTTCTTTGCTGATGACACTGTGCATTTGGGAGATTCTGAAGAGAAGTTGCAGAGGTTGGTGGATGAGTTTGGTAGGGTATGTAAAAGAAGGAAATTAAAAGTGAATATAGGAAAGAGTAAGGTGATGAGGATAACAAAAAAAATAGATAATGGAAGATTGGATATCAGATTGGAGGGAGAGAGTATGGAGGAGGTGAATGTGTTCAGATATTTGGGAATGGATGTGTCAGCAGATGGGTATATGAAGGATGAGGTGAATCATAGCATTAATGAGGGGAAAAAGGTGAGTGGTGCACTGAGGAGCTTGTGGAGACAGAGAACTTTATCCATGAAAGCAAAGAGGGGAATGTATGAGATTATAGTTATACCAACACTCTTGTATGGGTGTGAGACATGGGTTGTGAATGTTGCAACAAGGAGAAGGCTGGAGGCAGTGGAGATGTCGTGTCTGAGGGCAATGTGTGGTGTGAATATAATGTAGAGAATCCGTAGTTTGGAGATTAGGAGGAAGTGTGGGATTACCAAAACTATTATCCAGAGAGCTGAGGAGGGGTTGTTTACCTGGAGTTTTACCTGGAGAGAATTCCAGGGGTCAACGCCCCCGCGGCCCGGTCCATGACCAGGCCTCATGTTGGACCAGAGCCTGATCAACCAGGCTGTTACTGCTGGCCGCATGCAGTCCAACGTACGAACCACAGCCCGGCTGGTCAGGTACCGACTTTAGGTGCCTGTCCAGTGCCTGCTTGAAGACAGCCAGGGGTTTGTTGGTAATCCCCCTGATGTATGCTTGAAGGCAGTTGAACAATCTTGGGCCCCTGACACTTATTGTGTTGTCCCTCAACGTGCTAGTGGCACCCCTGCTCTTCATTGGGGGGATGTTACATCGCCTGCCGAGTCTTTTGCTTTCGTAGGGAGTGATTTTCGTGTGCAAGTTTGGTACTAATCCCTCGAGAATTTTCCATGTGTATATAATAATGTATCTCTCCCGCCTGCGTTCTAGAGAGTACAGGTTTAGGAACTTCAAGCGTTCCCAGTAATTGAGGTGGTTTATCCCAGTTATGCGTGCCGTGAAGGTTCTCTGCACATTTTCAAGGTCAGCAACTTCACCCGCCTTGAAAGGTACAGTTAGTGTGCAGCAATATTCCAGCCTAGATAGAACAAGCGATCTGTAAAGTGTCAACATGGGCTTGGCATCCCTGGTTTTGAAGGTTCTCATTATCCATCCTGTCATTTTTCTAGCAGATGCAATTGCTACGGTGTTATGGTCCTTGAAGGTGAGATCCTCTGACATGATCACTCCCAGGTCTTTGACATTAGTTTTTCGCTCTATTGTGTGGTTGGAATTAGTTTTGTACTCCAATGAGATTTTAATTTCTTCACTTTTTCCGTATCTGAGTAATTGAAATTTCTCATCATTGAACTTCATATTGTTTTCTGCAGCCCATTTAAAGATTTGGTTTATGTCTGCTTGGAGTCTTGCAGTGTCTTCAACGGTGGACACTGTCATACCGATTCGGGTGTCATCTGCAAAGGAAGACACAGCACTGTGGCTTATATCCCTGTCTATGTCCGATATGAGGATGAGGAACAGGATGGGAACAGAGCTTTTCACAGTAGCTGCCTCAGACTTTACTCTGTTGACTACTACTCTTTGTGTTATACTTGTTAGGAAATTATAGATCCATCTACCAACTTTTCCTGTTATTCCTTTATCACGCATTCTGTGTGCTATTACACCATGGTCACACTTGTCAAAGGCTTTTGAAAGTCTGTGTATATAACATCTGCATTCTGTTTGTTGAGATGGTTTGGACATACAGAAAGGATGGAGCAAAATAGAATGACTTCGAGAGTGTATAAATCTGTAGTGGAGGGAAGGCGGGGTAGGAGTCGGCCTAGAAAAGGTTGGAGGGAGGGGCTAAAGGAGGTTTTGTGTGCGAGGGGCTTGGACTTCCAGCAAGCGTGCGTGAGCGTGTTAGATAGGAGCGAATGGAGACAAATGGTTTTTAGGACTTGACGTGCTGTTGGAGTGTAGGCAAGGTAACATTTATGAAGGGTTTCAAGGAAACCGGCAGGCCGGACTTGATTCCTGGAGATGGGAAGTACAGTGCCGGCACTCTGAAGGAGGGGTGTTAATGTTGCAGTTTTGTAGCTGTAGTGTAAGCACGCCTCTGGCAAGACAGTGATGGAGTGAATTATGAATGTTTTTCTTTGTCGGGCCACCCTGCCTTGGTGGGAAACGGCCGATGTGTTAATAAAAAAAAAAAAGATTACTAAAAAAAAACTTTGTCGGGCAAATTTTTTAATCTCTCTAATTAAGTATAAAATATTAATTAATATAATCCAAATAAAATTTGATTTACAAAACATTAAAGAAAGCAAATTTGTTTCAATATTATTAGAGTTATTAAGGTCTGGCTTTAAGTTCTTGCTGTGTAAAGTCTCGTAAAGTTTAAGGTCAAGATTATTAAATTATCATACAGTTTAATGTCAAGAGAATTAAAGATTAACAGTGTAAGGTCAAGAGAATTAAAAACTACAATAGTGTAAGGTCAAGATATTTAAAGATTCCACCAGAGTAAGGTCAAGATATTTAAAAACTACAATAGTGTAAGGTCAAGATATTTAAAGGCTCCACCAGTGTAAGGTCAAGATAATTAAAGACTCCACCAGTGTAAGGTCAAGATAATTAAAGACTCCAGCAGTGTAAGGTCAAGATAATTAAAATATTCATTCAAAATTTAAAGAACATAAATTTTAATGATTGATTGTCTTTAATGTTCTCTATGTTCTGAATGAGAACAGTTAATTGAAGGATGGAAGGGAGGACAGAGGAGCATCAACACCTTGGATCAAGAACCCGTCACCACAAAATTAGACTCACACAAATCAGTCATTACAAAAAAAAAAAAAAATTAGCCACAGCCTCTGTCTTGTTTTTGTTCCCTCAAGGAAGGTTACTTGAGGCTGATCAGGGCTCTTGATCCAAGGAATAAGAAGTGTCTCCCCCACTTCTCTGGATCAAACCCGATTGCTTCCCAACCCATTACTAAGACGTTGTAAGACCCGTACGGGTTTAGCGCTTCCCCTATATATATATATAATAATAATAATAATAATAATAATCTTCTCTCTTTATTATTATTATTATTATTATTATTATTATTATTATTATTTTTATTATTATTATTACTGTTGTTGTTGTTGTTATTGTTACTTTTATTACATACATACAGAAGCGCTAAATCCGTAAGGATGATACAACGCCTGGGGGAATGGGAGGCAGTCAGATCCGATTATAGAAAGTGAAGGGCAGTTCCACTTCCCTGGATCAAGAGCCCTTCAGCGGGATCAAGTAACCTCCCATGAAAGGAAAAATAAAATTCTCCCCTCCCCCTCCAAAGCAAAAATTCCCCCCCCCCCCACATTCGTCTAGCAGACCTCCCCCTCCCGGCTCACCTCACTCTAACCTCCAAATATATTTGTTATTCCTCGAAATTTGAATTGTCTATTACCCAGCCTCGCTTTAAGGGGTAATTAAATTAAAGACACCCATTGTTATTCACACCTGGAACTGAAGACTTTCCTTCCGTCGCCTCGTATGTGTTGCCAAGTATTTTACGAGAAATGCTATGTATCTAGTGGCGGACCGACACTTTTGGGGCCCTGAAGTTTCAACTGTTATAGAAGGAGGGGGCCCCTTCGCAACCCCCTTCTCATACAGTAGACGCAAAATTTTTAAGCAGTGTGGACTAAAGTGGCTTCTGGGGCCCCTCCGGGATTAGGGGCCCTCAAAACATAAGGGGCACGTCAGTTCCCCTGTCTTCTAATAATATGTTATTTTTGCCCTATAATCTACCTTGTCCATAATTACTATCGAATTTGCTTATTATTATTATTATTATTATTATTATTATTATTATTATTATTATTATTATTATTATTATTATTATTATTATTATTATTATTATTATATAGGTAAAGCCCTAAACGGAACGAAAGGCAACAACCAAGTTTGATCCAAGGTAGAGAAGAGTAGCTCCAGTTGTTGTGATCAAGAGTCGTTAAGTAGCATGGAACACGGTTACCCCTTAGAAGGGAACTAAGGGGAAGATAAGCCTGGTCTCCCCTGCAAGCTCACAGGAGACAGGAAGGGGTGATGAGTGCGTGTGTTTGGGAGAGTGTGTTTGGCGTTATCTGCGTGTGGGTGAGGTGGGAGTAGTGACGGGAGGGAGAGAGGGAAGATGAATAAGCAAGGAATGGAGAGGAGACGAAAGAGAAGGGAGGGAAGGATGAGGCAAGAGAGGGAAGATAACAATTTTTTTAATCAAAACTGGATACATCAGCAATGTGCTGCTACTCTAGTCTTTAGTGTGAACTAAAGATAGTCTGTTTATCCCTGACATATTGTATAAAACAGGGAAGCAGGAATAGTATTTAAATTTGTCAACCTGAGCTGGGAGACTTCAGTAAGGCAAAGAAGACATCGTCAAGTATGCTACGAAGGCATCTTCGAAGGTTTCGTTCCAGCAGAACTTTATTTACTATTATTAAAGAATTACCATCCATCATCACAGAGCAAAAGCAAAAAAAAATATGTATAAGAGACAGAAGGAAAAGAGAGGGAATGGGGTGGAGAGAGAAATTTGGACTACATTATATCTCCAAGCATACCTCAGTATGGGAACAAGGCAGATTCATTATTGCAATAGCCTCTCTACCTTATAAAACTACATTATATACCTAAGAATCAAAACATGCACTAGCCTGACGTCAACCAGGTTGAACAACACACAGGAACCTCTACTTCACTTGTACTAAGCAACAAACTTTAATGTAGCCTGAAATACAGCTGCGTTACTGACCATTAATTTATCACATATACTGGTATATATAGGCACATATATAGATGTGCATTTATACGAGTAAATAAATATTATAGTACACACACACACACACACACACACACACACACACACACACACACACCGGTGGCTAGTGGGTAAAGTCTTGTGACGCACGGAGGCGGTTCAATCCTGGGCAGAAACATTTGAAGTGTTTCCTACATACACATACACACACATATATACAACAGGCCTAGTGTCTAATTGACATGTGCTAGGACAAATGGTAACTAAACACATATATATATATATATATATATATATATATATATATATATATATATATATATATATATTTATATTATAAAGTATACAAACATACATATATTCCTGTTCTTAAATCCTTTGCATTAACTTCGTAAGCTCTATGTAGATCGAAAAACTGTGTCACAATAAAATCTTGCTCTACGGCTCTTTAGATCTTTATTACAGAACTGATGGGTTGTTTGTTGAATCTTCTTAACGATGAGTTATATACCCCAGGTCCACTGGTGTCGTCTGCTGAAGCTAAATGAAGGAGACACAAAGCATCACAGAAGAACATTTATAGTGAAGCTTTGCCTATTCACCTAACGTGTCTCAGACATGTTTCCGAGAATTTTTACCGTGTGCGAGGTGCCTAAAGGACGCCTCGATTACATTAAGTGCCTGAACTAGTGCCAGAGGGATGGACTGTATACACAAAGTATTGGGGCTCTTCACTGTCTTTTATCTAGATGGGGAATTCACGTTTTTATAAGACATTGTATATTGGAGGCAACAGGAAAGTAGTGTAAATTATAATTTTTATTTTGAGTTGTTGGAGAGTATTCCAGTGGGAAAAATATGTAATACCTGTGATTTAATTTACCGAGTGGTTTTTGTGTGATTTATATCGAGGGTTCAAGTGTTTAAAATGAGAGCGAATTCACTGGGGTAATATGTATATTTTTTAAGTATTTCTGAACAGCACAAGGCCGACGATGCTATTGGAAGAAAACAGAATACCGAGACCTCAGTTCGATCAGAGTTGCAAGCTGTTTTACCACCGAACCTCATAGACAACTGATCGCAAACAAAGCAAAAATTCTCAGAACATTAACCAAAAACATGGGGTTTTTGACTGCTTATTGTAATATGTGTATGAGTTGAGTGGGGTTGAAGGTGTGTTGAACAGTATGTATATAATCTAAGCATCATGTTCTGCTGAACAAGGTACATGTATATCATGTTGAATGCAGGAATATGATGCAAGAAATACATTAGAGTGGGAAACGTTTCCACTTAACGACGTTCCAGGAGGACATATATAATGTCAACTGTGACCTCTACATGACTTGATAAAGCTCTATGCCAAGGGAAACATGAAACTCTAAAGAAAAACACAACTTGATTAAGCTCCTCACAGAGGGTAAACATGATTTGATAAATCTCACCACAGTGGGAAACACGATCTGATGAAACTCTACATTAAGGGAAACTTGCTATGATAATCTACACTGAGCGAAACGTTGTTCGAGCGAAAGCTTGTTCTTCAACGTGTCTTATTCTTCATAATCGTCGGCAAAATGACCTTTCACGCAGAGAAATAGTAGAAAGGATGAAAGATGAAAGTAAGGTCGAATGAGGGAAAAAAACAGCGTGCAGAAAGTGGAAGAGATGAGAACTGTTGGAGGAAGAGAGAGGGGAAAAACATCCCCTTGGAAGAGCATCTCCTTTCACCTTAAGTCTGTATACAGGTAAGACGAAATAGTAAGGGAAGAGGGGAGAGAGAGAAGACAGTGTGTGGGAGAGGGGAAGGAAAGAGGGTAAGGTTAATAGAGGAAAGGGAAATAAAAAAAAGACGAGAAGAGAGAGAGAGAAGGACAAATAAAAAATGAAATTTAAGAGAAAAGAGAGAAGTGACTGTGAAAGGGGAAATGAGAAAAAAAGAGGGAAAGAAAAAGGGGAAAGGGAAAAAGGAAGAGAAAGGCAAGAAAAAGGGAAATGAAATAGGAGGGGAGCAGGAGCAGTTACAGAAAAGAGTGCGAGAGTTAAAATGGAGAGAAAAGAGAGTGGGCGACAGAAATGGAACAGGAGAGGAAACAGAGAAGGGAAAAACAATAGTTGAAGGAGAGACAGAAGACAGATGGAAGAGAGGAGAGAATGGAAGGGGAGAAAGAAGAAAAGGATAGGGGAGATGGAAGAGGAGAGTGTGGAAGAGACTTTCACGGTGTGTGGACTATGAGATGGAGGTAACTCCTATGGGAGACGTCACACCGTGGTAAACAAGAGAGAGAGAGAGAGAGAGATAGGGAGAGAGTGAGAGAGAGATAGTCTCTAATAATAATAATAATAATAACTGCAATAATAATAATAATAATAATAATAATAATAATAATAATAATAATAATAATAATAAGAAGAAGAAGAAGAAGAAGAAGAAGAAGAAGAAGAAGAAAAAAGAAGAAGAAGAAGAGGAGGAAGAAGAAAAAACAAGAACAAGAATAGCTTCATATTACTTTTATTAATCATAATCAAATACTTCTGATATTCCTGCACTTTGAGTATCCTTGCTAGTAATTATTTTTCCATATTTCCTGTCAGAATCAGATGACTTGAGGAAACAGTACTAACACAATGCTGCTGGCAGATTCGGCCACAAAAATCTTGCATCTGTGGTCACAATGTTGGCTCATGCAGTTTATAGATATGTCGAGCTGGGAAAATTCTATTGTCGCCTTCAAGGTTTAGTTTTAGGACTACCTTGCCGTGGATTTGAGCCTCACCCACCCTTTCAATAATCTGGATGTGCGCTCTCCTCATGAGCCGAGGGTCTCTGTACCTGTTGGAAGGACAGTGTGTTGATGAACACAAACGCTCTTTTTCCTAGACTTTCGTGACTCCCTGAACATAGTGATTGCACCTCCTTCCGCCCGGCTGTATAAGAGATAGACATGATCCAGTGCTGATGTGTCCATATAGTCCCAGACCACTGGCTTGCTATGTGTCCAGGGTTGAGTAATTTCATCTGGATGATTTTGGCTGCCAACGGACCTGAACAACTGGAGCCGCTTCCTCATTGTTAGGCACTCGGTTATCCTTCTCATGTCTTGCTCTCTTTTCCTTCCAATTTACGGCAAACACGCCCATGGAATTCATACTAGTGTGCCAGTGCACCACTGTGGATACACCAGTGTTCAGTGGGAACAGAGGCGGCAAGGCAATGGACAAGGCTTTCTAGAGGACCTGCCCAGCATAGGCCAGTAAATAAATTAGACACATATGCAACTCTTGGGTATCTTTATTGAGGAAACTATGACCCCGCCTCCTCCTGCTTCGCCTCACCTGTCTACAGTATATAAGCAATTTCTTTTGCCCTATGCTGTACTTACTACATGATTGATGGACTGAACACATCGACTCCAGGCCGAGGGACTGATTACCTCAAACTCCTCCTCTCCTTACATCTTTCTACTTTGTATTGGACTGATGAAGCCACTGTGTGGCGAAACGTTTCCTCAATAAAGATACCCAAGAGTTGCATGTGTCTAATTTATCAACTTGTCGGTTCTCTGAACCATTCATCTACATAAGCCAGTAGGCCTCTTGCGGTGTTTCTTACGAAGCTATAATAACGTTCTTCCAAATATACTGTATTTACCATAATAACAATTACACAATTTTTCTAAAATATTATGATCAACATGATTAAGTGTAAAAAAAAACATTGTCAACATTGCAGACCCAATAAAGAAAAAACAAAAGCAAGTTTTCAAGAACTGAACTATGTCAAGAAAATCTACATAGATCAATATACACATTTCTTCGTGTTGAAACCCAAAATTAGTGCAGAAAAAAAGACTAATTAATGGACAACAGGATACAAAGACTCACATTTATTAATTAAAAACTAACTGAACCAGTTCCAGTTAACGAAACTTTATTTTTTTTTTTGCAAGGAACACAAACTTTATTTGTAAACTGGATACTCGTAGCACTAAGGCATTTGTATTAGGAAACGTTTCGCTCATGGGATTGATAAAGATCCCCGTGAGAGAAACGTTTTATGCCTAATAAAATGTTCTAGTGTTACCTATGTGTGTTGTTGACGTTGTGTGGGAATCAAGGATCCAGAGTCCTCAGGTGAAGGACACTACTAAGTATTACGTTTATTGTGTGGTACCATAAAAATATTATAAGACCGTCATTATTATTATTATTATTATTATTATTATTATTATTATTATTATTGTTATTGTTATTATTATTATTATTATTATTATTATTATTATTATTATTATTATTATTATTATTATTATTATTATTATTATTATTATTATTATTATTTACATCACTGTATTTATAAAAAATGAAAGGAACATAACGTAATTCAATCCCTCTTTCCTCCCTCCCTCCCACACCCATTCCTTTTATCCCTTCCTCAGTCTCTTAGTCATTCCCCTTCCTTCCCTCCTTCAGTCTCTCAGTCCTTCCCCTTCCCTCTTTCCCCCTCCCTCCTCCGGGGCCGGGACAAGACCGGCGAACCTACAACAACAACAACAACCTCCCTCCCTAACTCCCTCCCTCCTTCCCTCCCTCCCTCCCTCCCTCCCTCCTTCCTTCCCTTCCCTCCTTCCTTCCTTCCTTCCCTCCCTCCCTCCCTCCTTCATTAATGAAATAACGACTCCAAAACCAATGTAGGTTAATTAGAAACTAATAATAATCAATATTTAATTACCAGAAGTCACTAAACCCACATGGACGGAGGACTTGCAGCTGGATAATGATGCCGAGTGATTAATGTTTGTGAAAGAAAGACACCCGTGGGCCCGGGGATCCGAACTGGCGTCACCAAGACGCTGAAAAGGAACAAGAAGACGTAAGCCAAGACGTTGATCTCCTTACATCATTGATGTTAAAATAACGGGGAGGCGCTAAACCCGAAAGAGGCCATGCTGAGTCTGGGGAATGGGAAGAGGGGAGTGGCTCCAGTTCCTTGGTAGCTGTCTGGTGTCTGTTGCTGTGTTAGTGATAGCTGTCTGGTGTCTGCTGCTGTGTTAGTGATAGCTGTCTGGTGTCTGTTGCTGTGTTAGTGGTAGCTGTTTGGTGTCTGCTGCTGTGTTAGTGATAGCTGTCTGGTGTCTGCTGTGTATACCTAGAGAGAGAGAGTATACCTGGAGAGAGTTCCAGGGGTCAACGCCCCCGCGGCCTGGTCTGTGACCAGTGTAAGTGGCAGCTCTGTCTGGTGTCTGCTGTATTAGTGGCAGCTCTGGCTAGTATCTGCTGCTGTGTTAGTGGTATCTGTTTGGTGTCTGCTGTGTTAGTGGCAGCTCTGTCTGGTGTCTGCTGCTGTGTTATTGGTAGCTGTTTGTTGTCTGCTGTGTTAGTGACAGATCTGTCTGGTGTCTACTGTGTTAGTGACAGATCTGTCTGGTGTCTGCTGTGTTAGTGGCAGCTCTGTCTGGTGTCTGCTGTGTTAGTGGTAGCTCTGTCTGGTGCCTGATGTGTTAGTGACAGATCTGTCTGGTGTCTGCTGTGTTAGTGACAGATCTGTCTGATGTCTGCTGTGTTAGTGGCAGCTTTGCCTGGTGTTTGCTGTGTTAGTGGCAGCTCTGTCTGGTGTCTGCTGTGTTAGTGACAGATCTGTCTGGTGTCTTCTGTGTTAGTGACAGATCTGTCTGGTGTCTACTGTGTTAGTAACAGATCTGTCTGGTGTCTGCTGTGTTAGTGGCAGCTCTGTCTGGTGTCTGCTGTGTTAGTGGCAGCTCTGTCTTGTGTCTGCTGTGTTAGTGACAGATCTGTCTGGTGTCTTCTGTGTTAGTGACAGATCTGTCTGGTGTCTACTGTGTTAGTAACATATCTGTCTGGTGTCTGCTGTGTTAGTGGCAGCTCTGTCTGGTGTCTGCTGTGTTAGTGACAGATATGTCTGGTGTCTGCTGTGTTAGTGACAGATCTGTCTGGTGTCTGCTGTGTTAGTGGCAGCTCTGTCTTGTGTCTGCTGTGTTAGTGACAGATCTGTCTGGTGTCTTCTGTGTTAGTGACAGATCTGTCTGGTGTCTACTGTGTTAGTAACATATCTGTCTGGTGTCTGCTGTGTTAGTGGCAGCTCTGTCTGGTGTCTGCTGTGTTAGTGACAGATATGTCTGGTGTCTGCTGTGTTAGTGACATCTGTCTGGTGTCTGCTATGTTAGTGACAGCTCTGTCTGGTGTCTGCTGTGTTAGTGACAGCTCTGTCTGGTGTCTGCTGTGTTAGCGACAGCTCTGTCTGGTGTCTGCTGTGTTAGCGACAGCTCTGTCTGGTGTCTGCTGTGTTAGTGGCAGCTCTGTTTGGTGGCAGCGCTATCTACTTTTTTGAATTCCGTAATCGCTATTACCTTCCTTCTCTCCTGTCCCTCCCTCATTGTGTTCGTCCCCCCTGCCTTCTTTTCTTCACCCCCTTCCATCTTCATTCTCTTCTCCTCTCACTTCTCTCTCTCTCTCTCTCTCTCTCTCTTCCTTCACCTTGCTTTCACCATGGTTCCCTTCCTAAGGGTATTCAGTTTGCGGAGAATGTTAAGACGGCAAATCTTGTTATGAAGTTAAGCCTAGCGAATATCCTACTTGTGGATGCTGGTGTGTCTCAGAGATGTCCGGGTGTCTCAGCGTGCCCTGAGACATGTTACACTCTGTGTGTTACCATGTGTCTTTTGAGTGTGAAGTTGAGTTAAGGTATCACATGATGTGTTAGTGTGTGTAAACGCGTGTTAGAATGTGTCTATGTGCGTGAAAGTGTGTTAATGTCTTAAGGTGCGTTAGAATGTGTCTATGTGTGTAAAGTATGTTAGGGTGTCTTAGGGGGTGCTGTGATGTGTCTATGTACTCACCTAATTGTGGTTGCAGGGTGTGTTAGAATGTGTCCATGTCCGTAAAAACGTGTTAGGGTGTCTTAGGATGTGTCTGGAAGTGTAAAAGTGTTTTAGGGTGTCCCAGGATGTTAGGATGTGATAATGAGTCTCAGGGTGTGTGAGACATCATGTTGGGGCTGGGATGTCAGATAGGGTGTAGGAGATGTTTTGGAGGGTGTGCGTGCGTTTAGGAAAGGTGAAAGGGTGTGATGGGTAGGTAGAGGTGTGTAGACGTTGGGGTGACGATTCTGGGGTGATATGTGGGAGGGTGACGGGTGTGGGGTGACGGGTGAGGTCACGAATTTCAGGTTCATCCGTCATATTTCACTGTCGTCCATCATATTTCACTGTCATCCATCATATTTCACTGTCATCCATCATATTTCACTGTCATCCATCATATTTCACTATCATCCATCATATTTCACTCTCATCCATCATATTTCACTGCCATCCATCATATTTCACTATCATCCATCATATTTCACTCTCATCCATCATATTTCACTGTCATCCGTCATATTTCACTCTCATCCATCATATTTCACTCTCACCCATCATATTTCACTGTCATCCGTCATATTTCACTCTCATCCATCATATTTCACTGTCATCCATCATATTTCACTGTCATCCATCATATTTCACTCTCATCCATCATATTTCACTCGCATCCATCATATTTCACTGTCATCCATCATATTTCACTCTCATCCGTCATATTTCACTGTCATCCATCATATTTCACTCTCATCCATCATATTTCACTCTCATCCGTCATATTTCACTCTCATCCATCATATTTCACTCTCATCCGTCATATTTCACTGTCATCCATCATATTTCACTATCATCCATCATATTTCACTCTCATCCATCATATTTCACTCTCAACCGTCATATTTCACTCTCATCCATCATATTTCACTCTCAACCGTCATATTTCACTCTCATCCGTCATATTTCACTATCATCCATAATATTTCACTCTCAACCGTCATATTGCACTGTCATCCGTCATATTTCACTGTCATCCGTCATATTTCACTGTCATCCATCATATTTCACTATCATCCATCATATTTCACTATCATCCATCATATTTCACTCTCAACCGTCATATTTCACTCTCATCCGTCATATTTCACTCTCATCCATCATATTTCACTCTCAACCGTCATATTTCACTCTCATCCGTCATATTTCACTATCATCCATCATATTTCACTCTCAACCGTCATATTTCACTGTCATCCATCATATTTCACTATCATCCATCATATTTCACTCTCATCCATCATATTTCACTCTCAACCGTCATATTTCACTGTTATCCATCATATTTCACTATCATCCATCATATTTCACTCTCAACCTCATATTTCACTCTTATCCGTTCATATTTCACTTCATCCATCATATTTCACTCTCAACCTCATATTTCACTCTCATCCATCATATTTCACTATCATCCGTCATATTTCACTCTCATCCATCATATTTCACTCTCAATCCTCATATTTCACTTCATCCTCATATTTCACTTCATCCATCATATTTCACTACTCATACCGTCATATTTCACTCTCATCCGTCATATTTCACTCTCATCCATCATATTTCACTTAAATCATATTTCACTTCATCCTCATATTTCACTATCATCCATCATATTTCACTCTCAACCGTCATATTTCACTTCATCCGTCATTTTCACTGTCATCCTCATATTTCACTTCACCTATATTCTTCATCCATCATATTTCACTATCATCCATCATATTTCACTATCATCCATCATATTTCACTCTCAACCGTCATATTTCACTCTCATCCGTCATATTTCACTGTCATCCATCATATTTCACTGTCATCCATCATATTTCACTATCATCCATCATATTTAACTATCATCCATCATATTTCACTTTCAACCGTCATATTTCACTGTCATCCATCATATTTCACTATCATCCATCATATTTCACTCTCATCCATCATATTTCACTCTCAACCGTCATATTTCACTGTTATCCATCATATTTCACTATCATCCATCATATTGCACTCTCAACCGTCATATTTCACTCTTATCCGTCATATTTCACTCTCATCCATCATATTTCACTCTCATCCGTCATATTTCACTATCATCCGTCATATTTCACTCTCAACCGTCGTATTTCACTCTCATCTGTCATATTTCACTGTCATCCGTCATATTTCACTGTCATCCATCATATTTCACTATCATCCATCATATTTCACTATCATCCGTCATATTTCACTCTCATCCATCATATTTCACTATCATCCATCATATTTCACTATCATCCATCATATTTCACTCTCAAACGTCATATTGCACTCTCATCCGTCATGTTTCACTGTCATCCATCATATTTCACTGTCATCCATCATATTTCACTATCATCCATCATATTTCACCATCATCCATCATATTTCACTCTCAACCGTCATATTTCACTCTAATCCGTCATATTTCACTGTCATCCTTCATATTTCACTATCATCCATCATATTTCACTATCATCCATCATATTTCACTATCATCCATCATATTTCACTGTCATCCATCATATTTCACTATCATCCATCATATTTCACCATCATCCATCATATTTCACTCTCAACCGTCATATTTCACTATCATCCATCATATTTCACTATCATCCATCATATTTCACTATCATCCATCATATTTCTCAACTTTCACAAACTCACTGATATACACAAGAAGTTTTTCAACTTACGAAATTATATCATAAAAACATCTGTGTCATCTGGAGACACAGACCAGACACACTGTGGACGCCATGTAAAGTGGACCACTTACAGCTCTTGTGTGTGCTCATCTGTTTGCTGGGGGGTCGGGTCACGGTTCCTGGCCCCGCCTCTTGAACTGGATATGACTATTTTTTTTTTAACTATTCACACAGTTTTTTTCTTTTGTAATTTTCGGCAAATCTCTGTACTTTCCCATTTTAAGTTTTAGAAGATTTTGGCTCTATGGTGGCGGTGCAAACTCAGTAATGGGTATTCAAGTGTGGTTTACGGAGTCCTAGCGCTTTCCTGGTCGAGATTCCTGATTTTTTTTTTTTTCTTATTTTTTAATATACCGCTGAAGATTTCCTGCTCACGTCGATCTTATGGGATATGTTGGATATGTATGTATAAGGACCTGCCTTGTATGGGCCAGTAGGCCTTCTGCAGTGTTCCTCCATTCTTATGTTCATAGCTACCATCTGAAGCTGTGTCCTCACGTGATAAAGCGAAAAGTTGTCCCACTTATCCAGCAACGTCTGTGCCTTCACTTGTCTCCTAAAAGAGTTTCTCTATACCTCAGACACCACCCAGTACAGCATCCTTGTGCTCTGCCGCATTCATGACTTGACTTTTTTTTTCCCCTGTCATCACAGTCTTAAATATTGAGCCACTCCCAGAAGCTGTAAGTCTCGAACCTCTTACCCAGTGTAAGTGAGTAGTCGTGTACCTGACAGCAGGTGACACGGCTGTTTTGGCTCCTAGCTCTTTCCTCCTGACATTTGCAGCTTTTTACGTCCTTGTTACACATTTGCTTCAGCTTCAGCTCCATCTCTCTCTCTCTCTCTCTCTCTCTCTCTCTCTCTCTCTCTCTCTCTCTCAAAGTAATTGAAATTAGCAAATGTTTCCCAAATATTAAAAAAGGGTGACAAAACTTGGACCCTCGAGTATCATGCCATCAGCGTAACGTTAATTTTAGGTAAACAGACGAGACTATTATTATGGACAGGGTAGTTGATTTTCAGAAACAACAATTGATAACCGGAGATCAATATGGATTCCACAACGATAGTTCGTGCCTACCAACTCTGTTTCCAAAAGTCATTCAACAAGGTACTCCATCAACGATTGCTGGACACAATAAAAGCGTATCATATAAGAGACCCGGATACACGAGTGGTTCACAAACAGAAAACAGCGAGTGCTACTGTACGGACAGTTATCTGAGTGGGTAGACGAGCGGAGTTCCCCAGGGTTCGGTTGCTGGTCAAATCTTGTTCTTCACCAACATATAAATGATCTCAGGTTAAGATTAACATCTGAGATATCAAAACTTGCTGGTGAAGCAAATTTTCAGGGTAAGAGTGCAGCATCCAAAGCAGATTAGTTGGGTATCAAGAGTGATCGCGATGAGTTAGCGCTGTGGTCAGAGACCTGGAGAATGAGTTTCTACGCTGATAAGTGTGAAAACGTAATACATCTTGGAAATAACAATCACTAACACGATTAAAAGAATATTTGCCAACAACAAACTAACCGGAACTAGAGAAGAAAAATGACCTTAGAATAATCTCAAAAAGTACAAAACAATGGCTATCTGCGAATAGCAAAGCTAACAGAATAGTAAGTAAGTTTATTCAGGTATACACAAATACAGTTACATAGATTATCATACATAGCAGCATATGTGTGGAGAACCTAGGATAACCCAAAAAAGTCAGATAGGGCGACTTATTTCCATTGGAATCCTTTAAATACTAAGTTCCATTGCAAGAAACGTTGACTATGGTACGCCAGATACCATAAGGACTGCATAATGCAATTGTTAGACTGCATTCAAATATGCCGTCCGGTTTTAGTCTCCAAATACTGTACTTAACCTCTCTTCTCTCTCTCTCTCTCTCTCTCTCTCTCTCTCGGGCAACTGTAACAACAAGATCTTTAATATATTCAGTGGTTCTGATACACTCAATTATAAAGAACTGTCAGCAGTGCAAAGTAAGTCCATAACTCAAAATAATAGAATGGACTTCGGGGCAAAAGATGCAACGTAAACGCATGTTAAGTTATTTATCAAATAAAATTACGCCACCGTCTGAAGCTGTAAGATGGAAGACAATTCAGTCGTTTAAGAACCAGCCGGACAAGAATTCTGCAAGTATTGATAAAACCAGAAATAAACCATACCACGGGTGGGGTTCGAACCCGCGATCAGAGAGTCTCAAAACGCTCCAACCAAGTTAATTTTAGAAAGGTAAGCAGATAGTTGTGTTAGTCATAACAGTAGTATCCGCGGTAGAATAGCACCTGTAGTTCTATTTATTAAGCAGAAGTAGTTGTAATCTTTGCCTTTCATCCACTCCCGTCTCTCCTGTAATTCCAGTTTGGTATGGAATAATTTTTAACATGTTTTCATGCCGTCGATTTTCGGAGGGAGTGGAGGGCATGGAGAGAGCCTTTTGCTTTACTATCCTTGCCTCATACACCCAAATTAAACACGATAGTCCTTAATCCAGAAAGAAGTAGATGGTCCTTCTCAGCAGATAGCCTCGGAATTGACTCCAAAGTCCTCTGCATTCTCTCTCTTTCTCTCTCTGTGTGTCTCTCTCTGTGTGTCTCTCTCTCTCTCTCTCACTCAGATGTGCAATGCTTACGAATGTGGTGTAAGCAAGCAGGAATTATAGTTCTCATCGTGTGCCAGGCGGAAAATGTAAGTTCTGCCTGGGAATTGTGTTTCAAAGACGCCGCTAAGTTTCTTGGGCAGCTGGCTTGTTGCCAGTGAAGGGCTTTTGATCCAGGGAACTGGTTCCACCTTCCACTTCCTTGGATCAAACCTCACTTGCCTCCTCCCCCCTCGCGCCTACGGGTTGGCTTTTCTAAAGAGATATTGGAAGGAATAAAATTACTGCCTGGCAAAGCGAGTTCTTTAACACTTGTGAGGAAATTCCCTTCAGTTCCAGTGTTGCTGGTGAAGGACTCTTGATCCAAGGAATTTGAGCCACCTCCCCTTTCCTCGGAACAAATATTATTATTTCCTATCTATAACATTAAGTTTTTGAATAAGACTTTTCCTATGAAAGTTTCTTATATATATATTGTGTGTGTGTGTGTGTGTTTTACACACTATAAATCTTCCACCGAGGTTTGGTGACCTGAAAGAGAAGAATCTCTTTCACCGTCACTCGTTCAATCAGTGTCTTCCCAGAAGTATATCTTTATCTTTATTTACTACAAGTACATGTACAAGGTATACAGGCCTAGCTGACATCAATGACCTACTACTATATAGAAAGCCCCTTGTTATGCAGATGGGGCAAATTAGGTCAATTTTGTCCCAGGATGCGACCCACAGGCATATATAACAGTACACAAGACCCTCAGACCTGCAATACCCCGCCTCCTCCTTATGTTCTAATCTCATATTTTCCCCAGTACATAACAAAAGGCGTTTTGCCCGCCATCATAGCCACCCCCATGTTAAATCTTTGAGTAAGGTCTTAAACCACCTATTCAATACAAAACAAAAACAGGAGCCATTTACTTTTAATCCCTTGATTAAATGGCTTTCATGCATTAAACGAGTTTGGAACATTGTGAACTATTAAAAATATATAGAAATATGTGCTAAAACGTTATTTTATTGCATATTTTTACGATTCAGAGCGGTTGGAAGCATTTTCTGACATACTTTATTTGTTTTTTGTTGTTGTTACTTTCCGGCAGCGAATACAGGACGGAGGAACGAGCCTTCAATACCATTCCTTCCACAGAACGACAGACACAGTTTTAGGGAATCATGAAGAAAAGTACAGCACTGCATCTGCTGACAACACCCAAAACACATCTCACCTGTTAAGCATCTTCTGGTGAGGGGAAGTACCTTACTGGTGAGGGGAAGTACCTTACTGGTGAGGGGAAGTACCTTTGTGGTGAGGAGAAGCACCTTACTGGTGAGGGGGAAGCACCTTACTGGTGAGGGGAAGTACCTTACTGGTGAGGGGAAGTACCTTTGTGGTGAGGAGAAGCACCGTACTCGTGAGGGGAAGTACCTTAGTGGTGAGGGGAAGTATCTTACTGGTGAAGGGAAGTACCTTAATGGTGAGGGGAAGTACCTAACTGGTGAGAGAAGAAAACACATCAGTGTGTGTGAGGTGCTAGGGGTGAGAGCGGAAGTGCCAGGGGAGAAGGAGAGATGCCATGGGTGAAGGGGAGGTGCCAGGGGGAACATATTAGTGTGTGAGGTGCCAGGGGTGAAAGCGGAGGTGCTAGGGGTGAAGGGGAGGTGTCGGGTGCGAGGGGAAGGTGCCAGGGGTGAGCGGGAGGTGCCAGGGGAAAGGGGCAGGTGCCAAAGGTGAGGGGAGGTGCCAGGGGTGAAGGGGAGCTGCCAGGGGTGAGGGGGAGGTTTCAGGGGTGAAGCGGAGGTGTCAGGGGTGAAGGGGAGGTGCCAGGGGCAAGGGGGAGAGTCTGGGTGTTGGATCTCAGACATTCATGAAGATTTATGTTTGTCTCGCTCTTATTACGGTAAAGGATGTGTGGCCCCCAGCAGACGTGGCCCAGAGCGGAAGTAAACCCCCAGCAGACGTGGCTTCCAGCAGACTTGACACTGACATCCAGCAGAAGTGGCCCTCAGCAGACGTGGCCCCTAGCAGACGTGACACTGACATCCAGCAGAAGTGGCCCTCAGCAGACGTGGCCTCTAGCAGACGTGACACTGACATCCAGCAGACGTGGCACCCAGCAGACGTGGCACCAGTTAGCACAGGTTAACAAGGCCTCCAGAAGTCGGAGCTTGGTGGCGAGGCTCTGGCTATTACACATTCCACTGACACGAAAATGATACAAGTGAGGTGGGCAGGTAGTTACCTCACGCCTCACTCAACACACTACCCCAACCTCCACCTCTAACCCACATCCTTTATCTTCAGTCTTTCCCTTTTAAACTCTCACCTACATCCTATCCGGATTTTCTTTTTCTGTCCTCTCTTCGCTAAGCCACTTCCCAACCTTCTTACCTCGTTCTCACCCAATCTTCAAACCTGGAGTTATTTCCCAGGCTTCGTACACACTACTTCACCCAGTGTGCAAATCTTCCCATTAAAGCTTCTCTCTCTCTCTCTCTTCTCTCTCTCTCTCTCTCTCTCTCTCTCTCTCTCTCTCTCTCTCTCTCTCCTGATTCCAGATTTTTCACTTGAAGTACGTTTATTCTCTTTTCTGAGGTTGTGGGTTCACAGTAATTACCAGAGGTGGCACACACACACACACACACACACACACACACACACACACACACACACACACACAAATACACACATAACACACACACACACACACACACACACACACACAAAGGAGATGGGGCCGGACAACATTTCTCCATGGGTCCTGAGAGAGGGAGCAGAGGAGCTATGTGTACCCCTAACAACAATCTTCAACACGTCTATCGAAACAGGGCAACTACCAGAGGTATGGAAGACAGCAAATGTAGTTCCAATTTTTAAAAAAGGAGACAGAAACGTAGCACTAAACTACAGACCAGTGTCACTGACATGTATAGTATGCAAGGTCATGGAGAAGATTATCAGGAGAAGAGTGGTGGAGCACCTAGAAAGGAATGAGCTTATCAACGACGGCCAACACGGTTTCAGGGACGGGAAATCCTGTGTCACAAACCTACTGGAGTTCTATGACAGGGTGACAGCAGTAAGACAAGAGAGAGAGGGGTGGGTAGATTGCATATTCTTGGACTGTAAGAAGGCGTTTGACACAGTCCCACACAAGAGATTAGTGCAGAAGCTGGAGGACCAGGCAGGGATAACAGGGAAGGCAATACAATGGATCAGGGAATACCTGTCAGGAAGACAGCAGCGAGTCATGGTCCGTGGCGAGGTGTCAGAGTGGGCGCCGGTGACGAGTGGGTTCCACAGGGTCAGTCCTAGGACCGGTGCTGTTTCTGGTGTTTGTGAACGACATGACGGAAGGAATAGACTCCGAAGTGTCCCTGTTTGCAGATGATGTGAAGTTGATGAGAAGAATTCAATCGGAAGAGGACCAGGCAGAACTACAAAGGGATCTGAATAGGCTGCAAGCCTGGTCCAGCAATTGGCTCCTGGAGTTCAACCCAACCAAGTGCAAAGTCATGAAGATTGGGGAAGGGCAAAGAAGACCGCAGACGGAGTACAGTCTAGGGGCCAGAGACTACAAACTTCAATCAAGGAAAAGATCTTGGGGTGAGTATAACACCAGGAACATCTCCTGAGGCGCACATCAACCAAATAACTGCTGCAGCATACGGGCGCCTAGCAAACCTAAGAACAGCATTCCGACATCTTAATAAAGAATCGTTCAGGACCCTGTACACTGTGTACGTTAGGCCCATACTGGAGTATGCAGCACCAGTTTGGAACCCACATTTATCCAAGCACGTAAAGAAACTAGAGAAAGTGCAAAGGTTTGCAACAAGACTAGTCCCGGAGCTAAGGGGTATGTCCTACGAGGAGAGGTTAAGGGAAATCGACCTGACGACACTGGAGGACAGGAGAGATAGGGGGGACATGATAAAGACATATAAAATACTGAGAGGAATTGACAAGGTTGACAGAGACAGAATGTTCCAAAGATGGGACACAGCAACAAGGGGACACAGTTGGAAGTTGAAGACTCAGATGAATCACAGGGATGTTAGGAAGTATTTCTTCAGTCACAGAGTAGTCGGGAAGTGGAATAGCTTGGGAAGCGATGTAGTGGAGGCAGGTTCCATACACAGCTTTAAGAAGAGGTATGATAAAGCTCATGGCGCAGGGAGAGTGACCCAGTAGCGGCCAGTGAAGAGGCGGGGCCAGGAGCTATGTATCGACCCCTGCAACCACAACTAGGTGAGTACAACTAGGTGAGTACACACACACACACACACAAACTTCCCAAAAAGAAAAATATTTTCATCATCATTCAACGCTTTCACCTCACTCATACATAATCACTGTCTTTGCAGAGGCGCTCAGATACGACAGTTTAGAAGTCCCTCCTAACTGCCAATATCCTAAACCCCTCCTTTAAAGTGCAGGCATTGTACTTCCCATTTCCAGGGCTCAAGTTCGGCTAACCCTTCACAAACTATTACCCTGCTCACACTCCAACAGCTCGTCAGGTCCCAAGATCCATTCGTCTCCATTCACTCCTATCTAACACGCTCACGCACGCTTGCTGGAAGTCCAAGCCCCTCGCCCACAAAACCTCCTTTACCTCCTCCCTCCAACCTTTTCGAGGACGACCCCTACCCCGCCTTCCTTCCCCTACAGATTTATACGCTCTCCAAGTCATTCTACTTTGACTCATTCTCTCTAAATGACCAAACCACCTCAACAACCCCTCTTCAGCCCTCTGACTAATAGTTTTAGTAACTCCACACCTCCTCCTAATTTCCACATTCCGAATTTTCTGCATAATATTTACACCACACATTGCCCTTAGACAGGACATCTCCACTGCCTCCAGCCTCCTCCTCGCTGCAGCATTTACATCCTATGTTTCACACCCATATAAGAGTGCTGGTACCTCTATACTTTCGTACATTTCCTTCTTTGCCTCCATGGATAACGTTTTTTGTCTCCACAGATACCTCAAGGCACCACTCACCTTTTTTCCTTCATCAATTCTATGGTTAACCTCATCCTTCATAAACCCATCCGCTGACACGTCAACTCCCAAATATCTGAAAACATTTACTTCTTCCATAATCCCTCTCTCCAATGTGATATCCAATGTTTCGTTATCTAAATCGTTTGATACCCTCATCACCTTACTCTTATCTATGTTCCTTTCAACTTTCTACATTTACACACCCTCCCAAACTCGTCCACTAACCTTTGCAATTTTTCTTTAGAATCTCTCATAAGCACAGTATCATCAGCAAAAAGTAACTGTGTCAACTAACATTTTGTTTTTGATTCCCCATAATTTAATCCCACCCCTCTCCCCAACACCCTAGCATTTACTTCTTTTACAACCCCATCTATAAATATATTAAACAAACATTTTTTTTTTTTTATTATTTTTTATTAACACATCGGCCGATTCCCACCAAGGCAGGGTGGCCCAAAAAAGAAAAACTTTCATCATCATTCACTCCATCACTGTCTTGCCAGAGGGGTGCTTTACACTACAGTTATAAAACTGCAACATTAACACCCCTCCTTCAGAGTGCCGGCACTGTACTTCCCATCTCCTGAACTCAAGTCCGGCCTGCCGGTTTCCCTGAATCCCTTCATAAATGTTACTTTGCTCACACTCCAACAGCACGTCAAGTATTAAAAACCATATGCCTCCATTCACTCCTATCAAATACGCTCACACATGCTTGCTGGAAGTCCAAGCCCCTCACACAAAACAAACATGGTGACATTATATATATATATATATATATATATATATATATATATATATATATATATATATATATATATATATATATATATATATATATATATATATATATACACCCCTCTCGATGTATATATCTTGTCCTTTTTTGTTAAAAAATACAATTTCGCTTTTACTGATAAGTTTTATGAGTTTTATTTGGCATGACTATGAGAAACTTTTCACCACTGTTTTCCAATATTTATAAAAATAATAAATAAGAGTATATTCGAAAAAAATTAATCATATGGACGATCACTGAGTTAAGTGAATTAAATTTTGCATCTGGGACTTGTAGAACCGTGTGTACAGGTTCTTTAAATTAAATATACTGTGTTGATTGAAAAGTAAAAGCGTCTACCTTTCCTGAATGTTGTTACTCTTAAGTGTTCTGAATCCGCCTTGGGTGGAAACAGATTAGACCTGTTGTCTCCTAAATGTTCCTCAGCTGCCTGAGGAAACGGCGAGGAGAGCTATAAATGTTTCTCAGCTGCCTGAGGAAAGAGGAGACCCAGCAAATAACTCTGGTTGCATCCACTCATGTGATCTTGCTGTGATTTAAAAGGTGGAGATGAGGTTGTTATGACTCTTCAATAGCATTCTTTGGGATATTAGAACGGTTCACTCCTCCCTTAATCTACTCCCTTTCTCTCGGTCCTCTCTCCCTTTAACATCTCCCTGCTTAACACTATTCCCTCCCTTATTTTTGCCCCCTTTCACTCCTCTGTCCCTCCCTCCTATTCACTCCTCCCCCCTCTTATTCCTCCCACCCTCTCGCTCCTTCCTCCCGCTCAGTCTCTCCCTCTCCCTCCCTTTCTCTCCCTCGCCCTCCTTCCTCCTCCGGACACATGTACCACTCCACAGCCACTCTGTGTCATAAACCACGCACCTGTGTCTTCCCTCACATCTCTGCTACTAAGTCAACCATGAAACATTTCAGGAATTATATTCTCAAATGTGTTTGATCTCTCAGTTTCTTCCAGCGGCCTCAACATTTATAACCTCGAAACTTCTCCGCCACTTTGGCTTATTCTAAAAAATCAGCAACACCCAGGAACACCAAATCACATTTTTTTTAATAACTCCAAAGAATCGCATCAGGGATTCCCCTCCCTTCCCCTCCACCCTCCGGAATCTAATTTGACTCACATCGCAGAGATGTGACTAGAGAAAGACTGGAGGTGCTGCTGCAGGAAGCAAGAAGGTAGCGGGGCCATGGAAACACATTCCTCTTGAAGAAATCTGATTTCAGCTGAGACTAGATCAAGGAATGTGGTAACAGGAGTGCGTAGGATTTCAAGATCTTAGTATAACATATATATATATATATATATATATATATATATATATATATATATATATATATATATATATATATATATATATATTATATATATATATATATTAAATATAGGGAGGTACCACCTCTAGAACTGGATTGGGAACCCTCATCCTCAGAGAAGATAATAAACTTACTTCAGAGAAAACTCAAGGTTCTTCCCGGAGCTGTTTGAATGTTTTCTTCTACCACCCCTATATTATATATTCTATGTGAACTTTATTTATAGACATAATACACTGACAAAAAATACAACATGAATACATTGGTACATTATATCAAAGATTATAAATCTCCTCCAACTCCTCCGAAGCCGGACGTGAGCCAAGTACACAGCAAGCATTTCCTCTCTGGATGGCCACACTGACGCCCTGGAACATGAAAGTGGCCGCCCTCGGGGCCCTGGTGGTGGCGTTGAATCTGGAACACAGTTCTTTAAGGAAGCGTGTGGCGTTTTTTTCACCATGATCCCAAGATCTCTGATCCCACAGGGACAAATTGATACTGTTGGCTTATGTCTCTTTACTTGCTGATCTTGTACTCCTCCCTGTGGTCAGCAGCTCCTTCCTGTCACCCGACACTGTGAAGGATGTAGGTGTCAGCCAGCGTCGACACACAGGTATAGTCCCATGCTAAGAGCTTGCCATTCTTCCAAGGATAGATGGTGATCCCGTCAGGGCGGTTTGCTGGGTTGTGGGTATTGTTAGCTGCTAGTGACTGGGGCTCTCTCTCGGCTGGGCACTAGGCGGAAATATAGCCCGATGCAGCGTGTGTGAGAATCCTGAGCTCCACCACTAGGCTGTGTTGGTTAGAAAAGGAAGGCAACAATCTACCCTCTGTAGATTATGAGTAGCTATTCTCATCTGCAGCACGAGCTGTAACTTTTTATTTTTATAGCCACCTTCCCCTCCAACAACAACACAAGTGAGGATCTAACTGTTGACCTTCCCATGACACTGTATCTATCGAAGTTCAGACAGTTTTAGTGTGTCCTCGATGGCTAGGTAACGTTTTTTTTATACCACTGGTAACCCATTATATGTCAGCCAATCGCTAGCTGAGTCTTAAATGCCAAAAAAATGCAAAATAATTGCAGGAATTAAGTCAGTTGAGGAAATACTCTATTTACTTCGTTTGTTAGGTTAATTAAGTTCGGTCGTGTCGCCTGGGGCCATTAACTTAGCGACGCAGTTTGACAATACTCAACAAGCTAAGATATCTTAATCCCTAATAATATGTATATGTATGTATAACTGTATGTATATATATATATATATATATATATATATATATATATATATATATATATATATATATATATATATATATGTGTGTGTGTGTGTGTGTGTGGGTGTATATACCCTGACATACACACATCCTGGTGTATATACACTATCATACACACCTCCTGGTGTATATTCACTGTGACATACACACCTTGAGTATATATACTGACACTCACCTCCTGGTGTATACATACAATAATAGATTCACACCCTGATAGATATACACGGTAAGATACATTGTTAGTGTACATACACTGACATATACACACCAGGTCTGCATTCACTCTATCTTACCATTTTGACGAGCATTTTATAATTGTACTTTCAAGGGAATTACTCAGATACCTCTATCAGAAGTTCAGACAAAAACAGAAAGGTAATTATCTGATCTAAATTGAGTCTGGGGAATAGTTCGGGGAGTTTACATGAAATATTTTACACCGAGGAAAGACTTTTGAGTTGATTCCTGTCCGGAGGGAGAGACACTTTTTAGTGTATTGCCTCGGGTCTTTTAGGAGATACAGAGGTAAGTAGTTGTAGTTCCTGTGTGATCATCTTCACTGAGAGAGAGAGAGAGAGAGAGAGAGAGAGAGAGAGAGAGAGAGAGAGAGAGAGAGAGAGAGAGAGAGAGAGAGAGAGAGAGAGAGAGAGAGGATTTTCCGAAAAGCCTGAGTTTACCATTTGCTTATACATAAAATTTAGCGGAATTACCAACCACAACAAGAACGTCTCTCGTAAATCGGATGCTGGGAGACTTTTACTGCTGTGAACGCCTGTTCCTGACGACCACACGCATGCACACGTGCTTACACACACACACACACACACACACACACACACACACACACACACATACTGTACTTAGTAAAAGACTTGATAAGATCTTCTAGTGTCTGGGAGTCTTTAAAATTTCACCAAGTGGTACAAAGCCATTTTTCTTAATTTGTTTTTTTTTTGCTTCATGAATTTTTAGTGACAATATGGATGAGCAAGTGACAGATTACGTATATTGAAAACGAGTTATTAGACGAAATATAAATATCTAAGATAGGCTTGGCGGGCGAGGGAGAGAGTAGTAAACAGAGGGATGGTCACACTACCATGAAAATTTACCTTGTAAACCAACCTCCAGTTAGAGGACGAAAGCATAGATATGCCATTCAAGTGAGTAAGTCAGTAAGTTAGTTTATTCAGGTATACACAAATACAGTTACATAGATTATCATACATAGCAGCATATGTGTAGAGAACCCAGGATAACCCAAAAAAGTCAGTCAGAGTGACTTATTTCCATTGGGGTCCATTGGACAATGAATATGGAGCAACGTCGACACACCTCACTCCCTATCATGGTATGCAGTAAATGTTCTTGAGTCTACAATTACATCACCCTGACAAAGTTTGTGTAGTAATGTGATAAACAGCGACCTCATTGGCCTGGGATTAACTTCAGGAAGAGTTAAGACAAGTGCGCACGTTCAAGCGCGAGTACGTGAAGTACTCTGACCAAACTTTGATATTTCAACGGTCCTTTCTATCCGAGCCGATTCTATCATTCAGAGTGCACCGAGAACATCGCTTCACTAACTGGTGACACCTTCCGCATGTCAACGGGAGTTCAGCTGAACACTGGTAGCTACTGCTACCAATGTTCATCAGAGATTTATGCTCACCCTTACACTCTAGAGTCTAGAGTACACGGTTGAGCATAAATCAGAGTCTAGAGTCTAGACTGTTTACTAGCACCAGTTAGAATGGCAGTGACAGACCAGAGATTAACTTCATTCTACACCACGGACAACTTCACACAGTTCCAGGGAAGTTTTCGGCGGCCAGGACCAACTTCTTGCTTATAGGAACACCAACACGGCCAAGGATTTAGTGAGCAGACTCAGGGACCAGAACACAACTGGAAAAAAATATATATTTTCGCCACTGTCTGTATTCTTCTTCTAAAGATTAAACGTAAACTTTCTTCTCAGTGTTCCAGCAATCATAAGAAAGACACAGGTCAAAGGATATTATTATCAACTTTTAATTTTCACCACAGACATCATTGTATAATGCGGATACTGGTAATGGATTGTTCAAGTCAAAATTACTTCTAATAAAGAATTAAATTGGCTATACCGTGGTTCCAATACTTCACTAAGAATCCGCACTTAGGAGAGGAACGTTAGGATGACCTTTCGGTCCCTCGTGAACCATTATCAGATCACAACTGGGTGAGAAAAGGCCTTCTCTTCTCTTTTCTCGCTCAGTTTCGATTTAACAATGGTTCGGGATGGACCGAAACGTCATCGTAAAGTTTCTCTCTTAATTGCGAGATTTTGGTCAATTCAATTGTCTCCAGTGTTGAATTCATGTGAATTCAAGTGGAGAAGACTGTTGTGCGGGCGAAACATGTCAACAATAATGAAACCCAAGTGTTGCACACGTCTCTTCCTCACCAAATCCATCATGCTGGGCCAACGCCTCGACTTGACCTTCACAATGAGTTGTTCACGAGGTAAGGTCAGCCGCGCCTCTACCAGACTCACTCCACCCATACATTCCCTCTTTTCCCATGTACTCTTTATTGACTTGTCAAATTTTCTTCACCAAACGAGACGTCATTGTGCTGAAAAACAACGTCTCACATTATTCACCTCTTGTGCTCACATCTGACACTGAAAAACAGTCCCAGTGTAGAAGATTTTGTTCAGATTATTGCCCGGGAGGGTTAGTAACCCACAATAACCCAGTAAAGTCATGTCATCTGACTGTCTGGATTACTTCAGTTAGGGTCCTTCAGTCCTCGCTCCCAAGATGCTACCCATACCAGTCGTTAAACACCCAGGTACCTACTTACTGCTAGGCGAACAGGGACAACAAGTATAAAGAAAATATGCCCAACGCTCCCATTCGTCAG
This sequence comes from Cherax destructor, assembly GCA_009830355.1. Lineage (NCBI taxonomy): Eukaryota > Metazoa > Arthropoda > Malacostraca > Decapoda > Parastacidae > Cherax > Cherax destructor. The sequence continues at coordinate 100,794 of WNWK01003951.1, read as the reverse complement.
TGGATCGAACCCCGATCCCTCAGTGTGTGAGTTCAGGCCTCTACCAACTGAGCCATGAGCACCCATTTGCAAACCATTTTTTTCCATTATCAACTTAACTGAAAATATTAACACTATTCCAGAGTTCCATTAAACGGGTCTGGGGGGTCGGGTGGGGGCATTCCCCCCTAGAAGAAATCGTATCCCTGGGAGGAGTGGGAGGAGCAGGAGGAGTGGGGAGTGGGAGGAGTGGGGAGAGCGGGGAGAGTGGCTGAGGTGAAGGCGGGGAATGTTCTGCCTAATCCAGGGTAATTACCTGGCCTCCAGGATGTTAGTCCAGATGATGGGCGAGGCTGTTGGGGAAAATGGACGGGGATTTAGCAGCTCAGGGGGAAAAAAGCGGGGAGTTTTGTTCTTGTTGAGGAGATACACGAACGTTTGATTTGTTCGTGAAATTCATTCGTTTTTTTTTTTTTTTAATTTATGTTTAAATATAATATAAGATTTAGTTCACTCGCTATTTTCTTTCTCCGCTTCCTTACTGCAAGTATCCTAGTTCACTTTCTTCCTGTCTTTCTACGCTTTCTCATCATTCTCATAACTTCCTCACAATTTAACCATTCTTATTAACTCTCACTGTCTTCCCTTGTTCTCACACTAACTTTCTTCACTTTCTCACTATCATTATTGACTTACTCACAATCCTTCTTCCCTTCCTCATTATTTTCCTTCATTACCTAATTATCATTCTTCGCTTTCTCACTACTTTTCTCTAACTTTCATTGCAATCATTCTTCACCTCACTATCTTTCCTTACTTCCTCACTATCTTCCTTCATTAACTATCTATATTAAAGAAAGGGGGAACTATTAGACAACGTGAGAAAGGAATAGTGTGATAATATTCACATAATGGTAATAAAACAAGAGACATTAAGCTAGGAATTAGTATTCTTTGCTTTCTAGGATAGGTACTTAGAAGAGGTAGTACTAGTTTCCCCTAACAAAAACACCACGTCTTGTTGGGTAGGTGCTTAGTAAACCTAGTTAGTAGCTATATTATACCATGCAGGAAAAGTACTTACCACTAGTAACTAGTATCCTAAATTGGCATACTATACCTTGTAAGAAAGGTGCCCTGTAAAACTTGTACCTAGTACTCCTAACAGGGTCACTATGCCTCACTAGAGGTGGCTTAAATATGGAGACAGCAGAAGCACTGGAGAGGTGAAGATGATGTGCTTAGTCCATCAAATTTAAGGAAATAGTTGAAGGCAGTCAGTCCCTAGTACCCGTTAACAGACTTATCATGGTACACACAGGAAAGGTTCTTGGCACAAATAATACCTTGCATCCCAGACGATCATACTGCTCCTCGCTGGAAAGGTACTTACCAAAATCTGAGCTCTCAGTGCAGGTCTATAAAACTCTGCGCGAGTGGCCTTTAAATCGCAAGGCCAGACTGGCTTTTAAGTGCCAATTTTGCCCCAAACTCAATTAGCGGGTCACATATTGCACTGTCTGGCCTCTGGTCATATGAAGTGAGCTTCAATTAACCCATGAACTCGCCTCCCCACTGACGCCAGTTTTACGTTCGTCGTAAAATGAATCGTAGGAATCTGAGAGCGAGTTTAACTGACCGGTCCCTTCTAATCTAACAGTCATCTTATCTGTTTGTTGATGAGCATAAAAATGTTGAGAGATAATGTTACTTTGTAGGTTTATTATCAACAGGAGTGCAACATCTGATAAATACCCCCATGACAACACTGAGTATTTTCCTGAATTTGCACAAGTCAAAGATGGCCATCACGGAGAGTGGTATATATTGTTTTTGACAATAAATGACCGTGGCCTGGTGGCAAAAGCTCTCACTTCACACGGTGAGGGTCTGGGTTCGATTACCGGTGAAGGGGTGGAAATATTGGGCGTGTTTCCTTACACAGGTTGTCTATGTTCACCCATCAGTAAAATGGGTACCTGGGTGTTAGTCGACTGGTGTGGGTCGCATCCTGGGACAAAACTAACCTAATCTGCCCGAAATGCTCTGCATAACAAGAGGCTTTCTATATAGTATTATGTCATTGATGTCAGCTAGGCCTGTATACCTTTTACATGTACTTGTAGTAAATAAAGATATTATTATTATTATTATTATTATTATTATTATTATTATAATTATTATTATTATTATTATTATTATTATTATTATTATTATTATTATTATTATTATTATTATTATTATTATTGTCTGTACATGGTTCAGAAGTCCAAACCTATGTTTTTTTTATCTCCGCTCAGAGAATTAATTTTAGGTCATTGCAAATTCGTCAGGACGTTTCTGTCTTAAGTTTGGCACCTTAGCACTGCATTCAAATACCTTGTATTTATAGTACATATATACCTAGTTCGATGTATCTTATTGTAGCCACCTGGCCCAGTGGCTTACACACTGGCCTGGAGTTTTACGACTCTCGCCATGGGTTTAACCCCCATCCGTACCGTGGTTTAACCCCCACCCGTACCGTGGTTGAATGTTTTCAAGTTGACTGGTTTAACATATCACACAATGTTGCAACATTGTCTTGCAAACTGATAACATTAAATTGTACCTTTTCTACAAACAAATATGTAACTATCATATAAAATTATAAATATGAATATGAAATAGCCACAAAACTAATTGAAACATTAAGAGAAATAAACCCGGTACACAAGCAATCTGCAGATTGCTAAGTTGGTTATAGTGTAAATTAAAGTGAAATACTGATTATTTGCTACAAACAAAATTCACTGATGGTACTACGGCTTGAAACATGTAACTAATAATGGCAATATGTGTCTCATCATGGGAGAAGAGACCCTCATAAGGTCCGATGTGTTGTTACCCATAAGACGATCACAAAGATACCTTACTGACTATTCCTTGTTTGTATTTTTCATGTTGGGGTGAGGATGTATGATGTCTTTTATGTGTTGATGTATCTTCATATACTTCAAACATTCTTAGGACCTTCATATTACATGTTGGTACTGTAACACAGTTGGTTCTGGAGTAACTGCGAAGGTTTGATATTTCTCTGCCGCTCAATAACAAGAAGTTTTACTGTAGATCAGTTCCTATGTCTTGCCTTGCTCTGTCTCCAAATTTTACACCATTCTTTGGAGTTTTCATGGTTTTCATCTGTCGAGAAATGTTGTCATGAGGGTCATGAATAAAGCTCTCTCTCGAAGGATAGTGACGTATTATCTCCAACTGTTAGTACATCAGACACATTAACATTTGCATCAACAATTATGTCAATGGCAAATATTATACAATGGTCACATGTAAGACAGAAATATTTCTAGAATTAATTAAGTTGGTCATTGACTTTGGTGCAGTCCATCAGTAGGACATGCCCTTTAGCTCCGGGACTAGTCTTGTTGCAAACCTTTGCACTTTCACTAATTTCCTTACTTCTTTGGCCAGGTGTGGGTTTCAAACTGGTGCTGCATACTCCAGTATAGGCCTAACGTACACAGTGTACAGGGTCCTGAACGATTCCTTATTGAGATGTCGGAAAGCTCTTCTTAGGTTTGCTAGGCGCCCGTATGCTGCAGCAGTTATTTGGTTGATGTGCGCCTCAGGAGATGTGCCCGGTGTTATACTCACCCCAAGATCCTTTTCCTTGAGTGAAGTTTGTAGTCTCTGACTCCCTAGACTGTACTCCGTCTGCGGCCTTTTTTTCTCTTCCTAAATCTTCATGGCTTTGCACTTGGTTGGGTTAAACTCCAGGAGCCTCTGTACTTCTGCCTGGTCCTCGTCCGATTGAATTCTTCTCATGAACTTCACATCATCTGCCCTCAGAGACACTGAGTCTATTACTTCCGTCATGTCGTTCACATATACCAGAAACAGCACCGGTTCTAGGACTGACCGCTCGTCACCGGCGCCCACTCTGACACCTCGTCACGTACCATGACTCGCTCATGCCTTCCCGACAGGTATTCCCTGATTCATTGAAGTGCCTTCCCTGTTATACCTGCCTGGTCCTCCAGGCAGGTGTGTGTGTGTGTGTGTGTGCACTAGTACACAGGTGGATGTGTGTGAGACTGGCAATTCGTGCTTCCCTATTGGTAGTTACGAACATAGCGTAGCAATACTCGTGTTGTTTGTCACAATACTGAAGGATGTTTGTGTTGAAGGTACTCACTCATTTATAGTTGCAGGGGTCGACTCTCAGCTCCTGGTCCCGCCACTCGCTATGTATATGTGGCACGGAGTATTTTCCAGGGCTGTCAGCAGAAGAAACAGGAGGAGTTTCTTCCCGAGTGTTTGTAAGAGTTGCAAGACACAACTAAACATTGCAGAGCTGAAACTCAGAGGATGTTTTTGTTTCATTTTTAAGCTCAACTCCTAACACAAGCTGGATAAAGAAGCAGACCGATTGGAAATAAAATATTCTCTATTCTCTGCTCTCCCTCTCTCTCTCTCTCTCTCTCTCTCTCTCTCTCTCTCTCTCTCTCTCTCTCTCTCTCTCTCTCTCTCTTCTCTCTCTCTCTTCTCTGTCTCTGTCTCTCTCTCTGTCTCTCTCTCTCTTCTCTCTCTTTTCTCTCTCTCTCTCTCTCTCTCTCTTCTCTCTCTCTTTCTCTCTTCCCTCTCTCTTCACATGTAAATCCTTTTATCAGGTTTCCTTCCCTCGGTCTTCAACTTTGGTCAAGTGCTGAGATGGGAGAATTATGCTGGACTTTTTGAGAGAGGGAGCAAAAAAGTGCGTGATAAAGAGAGAGAGAGAGAAGAAGAAGAAGAAGAAGAAGAGAGAAGAAGAAAGAAGAGAGAGAAGAGAGAATAGAGAGAGATAAAGAGAGAGATTCTCTAATTATTGCACAGAGACAAATATCCTGAAAAACACAAGCATTTCACGTTTCAAGCCGGTCAGAAGCTGTAATCTCCAGATATTGATGTTAAAGGTTTGAAGCCAATCGGATAAGGCATTCACAAAATATCTCATGGAAATCAATACTTAATATTTTACCAATTTCTTTGATAAAATAGGCAAATTGGCTCCTACTTCGTACAAAGTTAATCCCAATTTTTCCCTAAGATCCACTACGATTTAAGGCTCACTCGTAGTCACCTTTAGGGGTCACCGCCCCCGCGGCTTGGTCCCAGATCAAGCCTCCTGATTGCCTGAGTGACAGATCAGGCTGTTGGTGTCCGCCACCCGCAGTTCAACGCGCGCACCACAAACCTGCTGATCGAGAATTATCTTAAGGAACTTACCGAGTTTCCTCTTAAAGACAGCCAGCCAGTGATGAGAGTTTGAATCCGATCCGGAGAGACATCCTTAATTTATTAAGTATAAACCAAAATTTGGAATCGGTCCACATAAAATTAACCGAAGAGCGCCGCCACATACCAGCAGTTCAGTGAACCTTCCCTGAAGAAAAACAATCACAAATACAGTATAATGCAATCCTTTATTGACAACGTTTCGCCCACACAGGGGGCTTTACCAAGTCACAAACTATTTGTGACTTGATAAAGCCAACTGTGTGGGCGAAACAGTCAATTAAGGACAGTATTATGCTTCATTTGTTTTTATTTTCCCATCGTGTTGGTATTTAATACCAGTTATCTCAAAACCTTCCCTAACTTTAATTCACCAGTGTTGAAAATTTCAAGCTGATTAGATGAAGAGTTCTCAAGTTATTAGCGATAATTTTGAAGGGAAGAAAAGTTGATTATTCCTGATAAAACCATAAGAAAGTATATTTGAGGGTTGACTGAACTAGTAAAAATTCAAAATGCCGTAAAAACGCGAGTGTTTAATAATTTTCACTTTCATTTTCTCACTAATATTCCATTTCAAATTTTCTTACAATCCTATAAGGAAAACAAATAGATTTTTGCTTGTTTAAGAAACTGGAAATTTATTTTGAGCTGATATGACTTTGAGGAGCTGTTATTTATTTTTTTAATTTAGGAAACTGGCCCCAACACAGTTCAATAACAATCTAAAGTTTCGTCTAAGATGCATAAACGATAAAAAGGTTTGAAGCCAATCGGATGAGGCATTCCACACATTATGGAGTGAAAACCAATATCCAAATTTTCAGATTTTTTTTTCAAAACATTCGCAAATTAGCACCAGATCTGCCCAAGATCAACTTAAAAATAAAGTTTAATTAAGACAAATCAAGCTTCAGAAGAGGCAAACATTGCATGAAACACAATTTGTTTTTAAAACTGACAAATTTAAACTTATAAATCCCATAACACCATCCGTACCTTCCTTTGAGCAAAACCCACCATCGCTAAAAATATAAAAGCTGTTTGAAGAGGCATTCTTCAGTTATTCATCTGAAAAGTGTCAAATTTATACCTAAAAACTCTAAATGTATTGGATTCTATCCTATGTATAAGACGCACCAGCTATTAAACAGTAAAGTCAAACCAAAGATACACAACCTGTGTATTTCACACTCAGATAATAATCTCATCTTTCTTCTAAGTAGAATATACCACTGTTGAAAGTTTGAAGCCGAGCAAAGAGGCTTGTCAAAGTTTTGGTTCGGAAATTAAATCATTGTTGTGAATTTGAGGCCGATCGGATGAGGCATTCTGAAGTTCTAGACGAAAATCTCGGGAGGTGGAAAAAATAAAATATCAGGTAACCACTGAAAGGTACCTCTCGGGGATACCTAATAATATATACATAAATATATATATATGTCGTGCCGAATAGGTAAAACTTGCTATTTTCGCTTAAATAGTAATGCTCTTCTTGCCGAATAAGGCAAGCTAAAATTTGTGTATGCAATAATTTCGCAAAAATCATTCTGAACCTAACGAAAAAAATATATTTCATTGTGTTTGTTTATTATTAAATTACTGTAAACTTATCTAAAATATATTTAGTTGGAATAGATTAAATTAAATTGCGCTTTTTATAATAAGCTTAGGCAAGTTTTCTAAGGTTCTTTTGGTACAAAATTATTAATTTTTACATTAATATAAATGAAAAAAAATATATCTTTAAACTTATAAGACAAAATTTTTAGAAAGGACTTAATTTTAAATGAGTTCTTGCTAATTGATCAATTTTACCTATTCGGCACGACATATATATACATACATACTTACCATTTTTATTCTACCCACACAAAATCTATTAGAATTATCGTCTACTCACTTGTCTCTTTCTCTCTCTCAATCGCTCTCATCGCTCAGTCACCTATTCCACTCACTCATCATTCTCCTCCTCCTCCAGGTCTCTCAATCATTCTCCCCACCATCCCATACATTAATCTTATTTCGAGTTTCCATAAGTTTCCAGCTCTCAACTTATGGTGGTTCTAAGTCCTGTTTTTCCTAGTTCTTGGCAGCTCTATGCCCCATTTACTTAATTTATTACCTGCAAAAAGTTACGTTTGCAACCTCAGAAAACGTCCGCCATCTTTGTTTGATTAGCAAAGCATCTTCGTGGTTTTCTGGTCGGTGTTTTTACATCGAAATGACGTCCTCTCCGGATAGATATTGTCAGTGTTTGAAGTCAAGAAAAACATCTCAGTCAGGAGACTGTTTTTCTTATCTTTAGGAGTGTTTTAATCTTTTGATTAAGTATAATGCATTTTCTGTGTTTTAGTCCTGACGCTGTTGTCTGTTTCAAGAGAAGATCCCGATTATACTGAATGAATTTTGATAGAACCGAGAAGAATTTTAAGAAAAATTCACGTCTTTCCTGCCGTCCATGAAGTGCATTCTTGCAAATATGTAATATATATATATATATATATATATATATATATATATATATATATATATATATATATATATATATATATATATATATATACATACATACATAATATGTATATACATGCATAGCTCTTCCCTTTGTTGGTGTTAACGGTCAGTGGGCAATAAAGAGGCCATTAAGCAAGGTCCCCCTTTTTTATTGTCCTGATACGCTGGTCGTCACAAACAAAGTAGAGAAGTCAGAAATATACCTGTGTCTCTCATTATATATACGCTGAGAGTCACAGGATATACGCACCTCGAGGTGTTACCTGGTTATTTTTTCCTTCTCGTAACATCGCAGTGTTTGAAGTAAATCATTGTTTGTTAAACCTAATTATGTAATTCTACCTCGATGGTTAGCAATCTATGTCGAAGAAAAAGATTGTTTCTTTTTGTTTTCATTTACTGTTTATTTTAATAAATCATATATGGAGGTTTGAACGTAAGTAAATATCTTGGCTTCGGTTGCCCTGAAAGAGCTATGAATTATGTTTATGGGTCAGGGAAATTCGAAACGAGAACGGGAGGTAATTAGGTGCGATTCTAGGAAGAGGAAGGTGCCTTCAGTTCTCGGGTTCGGGATGACCTTCACCAGCATCAAGGCAAATGACGAGATTAGCGCATTCACATGAATGTAATAAATATATCAATCAGAAGGAGCCACGACGTCTAACAGCTGGCAATCTAAGCATCGGCAAATAATAATGAAAATAACAACAAATAATAATAATAATAAAGTCACTGCATAATCTGAGTTAGGAAGACAGCAACTCGGTTCATATATTCTCAACTTTATGGCGGACGAAAGGAAATTGGAAAAATGCGAAAGAGGGTCGCAGTGGACAGAAGATGATAGTAAAGCTATGTATGTATGTATACGTGATACAATATATATATATATATATATATATATATATATATATATATATATATATATATATATATATATATATATATGATTTTCTTAAACAGTTGTAAAGAGATGTAAAATGCTCACTGCTGACTATCCTAAATCGTTCTTGACCTTTTCGATGACTCGCTCAAACATGAGAATCGATAAGAAATTAGGCGTGTATAAGTGGACCCACAAGTGCCCAGGGATAGCCTTGTCCCTGGGGCTTCAGCACTCTCCTTCCTTCATCCGTTTGCAAGTAAGGGATACTTGAGGGAAGCAGGGAGGCACGGAGAGGTCGAGTGAAGGCTGAAAGATGGAGGGAGGTTGGAAGAAAATGAGTGAAGGAGGGAAGAACGGAGAGAGAGAGAGAGAGGGGTAATGAGTTAGAGATCTAGGGTTGGATGGAGAGCAAGCATGGGAAAGAGAGAGAGAGCGTTTTGCTTCACGTAAGATCTCGTGAACATTGAAGTGCTTGGCGTAACTCTGTATGCATGTTTATGTGTGTGTGTGTGTGTGAGAGAGAGAGAGAGAGAGAGAGAGAGAGAGAGAGAGAGAGAGAGAGAGAGAGAGAGAGAGAGAGAGAGAAAGCTAGCATCAGGTAGAGTAGGCTCCAAAACCTGGTGGTCCCTGGTCAAGGACAGACAAGGTTATCTGCCTGATGAACTCATTCCACCTCTAAATCGACAAGATGGGACCACCTCTACTAGTAGTCAAGAGAAAGCGGACCTCTTTGCCAAACACTTTGCTACCAAAATGCAAGTTCCTGATTCAGCAAGGGACCCTCCTTGGCTAGCTGCAAAAACTGTGTCAAAACTGTCAGTGGTGACAATAAGGCAGGAGGAGGTGCATCTCCTTAAATCGCTTGACCAAGAAAAGGCTGTGGGCCCAGACAAGCTGAGCCCAAGATTGCTGAGAAGATGTGCAGACCAGCTAGTAGAAAATCTAACTCGCATCTTTCAGCACTGTCTAGTACAGTGTAAATGGCCTTCTCTGTGGAAAGAGGCAAATGCAATCCCTGTTCACAAAAAAAGAAGAACAGAGCAGAAATCAGCACCTACTGACCAGTGTCACTCCTGTCAATCACTGGCAAGATCCTTGAGGCAATAATCTCAAGACAAATGACAGAGTTTTTTGACTACCACTCACTACTTTGTGACCGTCAATATGGCTTTAGAAAAGGTTACTCTGCTGGTGATCGGTTGTTAAACCTCTCCACTAAATGGCACCAATCACTGGATGAATCCAAAGTCAGCTGTGTGGTAGCACTGGACATAGCTGGTGCTTTCGACCGAGTGCGGCACCAGAGCCTCTTGGCAAAACTGCAAGCACTGGGAATTGCAGGCTCTACGCTATGTCTCCTCAGGGATTACCTTCATGGTAGATCTCTAAGGGTAGTTCTCAATGGAACAGAATCAGCAAGACCTCCTACTGGGGCAAGTTTTCCACAAGGAAGTGTGCTGGGACAATTATGGAATGTCTACTTCAATGACCTTCTTCATCTCATCCCAGAATTCCATGCATATGCAGACGACTGTACTCTGACATTTACTTATCCAAGAGAAGAAATGCCAGCTGCTCTAAGCTACATCAATCACCAGCTAAGAACTATATCAGCTTGGGGAAACCGATGGCAGGTAACATTTGCACCTGAGAAAACACAAATGATGATGATCTCTAGGCACCATTATGGTAATGCCGGTGCAGTAGTAAGTATGAATGGGAGAGTGTTGGTACCTGGGGAAGAGGTTGATATCCTTGGGGTGAAATCTGACTCCAAACTGACCACGTTGTAAATCTTGCAAACAAGGCAGACAGGAAGCTTACAGCACTTTGACGTATCTCGCATCTGCTTGACAGTAGGGGTTGCAAGATTCTGTATGAGGCACAAGTACGCTCACACCTTGAGTATGCTCCACTGTCTTGGTTTGCCTGCCTTTCCTCTCATCTGCGACTGCTTGACAGACTAGAGAACAGAACAAGACGTCCCATCTCTCGCCTGGAACCATCCTGGATAGATCTGTCATTTCAGCAGAGCCTTCAACACAGGAGGGATGTGGGTGGCCTTACTGTTACGTACAAGGTCAACATTGTCAAAGTACCACACTTGGCTCCACTTCGAGGACAGCGAGAAGCAAGCTTCTATACCACAAGACGGGCAGCAAGCAGCAGCTTCACTCTGGCTGTAACCTTCTCCAGAACATCACTTCATCTGAGATCATTTATCCCCAGGATGACTCGAGTCTGGAACACATTCATACTGCATTATGATGTCAACGAGATAAAGTCAGTTCATCAAATGAAAATGCTGGCCCACAGATGGCTCCAACTTCATCCTGTTCCCTACTTGTATGTTTCATAACAATAAAAATGCTTTCAAATGAGCTGGTGTAGGTAACAGCTCTTAGCTTGTCAATAAAGTTAGGAATCCTTAAACAAACCTTGTCAAACCCTGTGAAAAGAGAGAGAGAGAGAGAGAGAGAGAGAGAGAGAGAGAGAGAGAGAGAGAGAGAGAGAGAGAGAGAGAGAGAGAGAGAGAGAGAGAGAGAGAGAGAGAGAGAGAGAGAGAGAGAGAGAGAGAGAGAGAGAGAGAGAGAGAGAGCGTGCTTTTAATCTCTTATCAAAACTCATCTGCTAACTTCATACGACTAATTTCAAAATTTACCTGCTTCGTGGTCCCTGTCACATCTATCCTTAAAGCTGTGTATGGCGTTTGCTTCCCAGGCAGGTAGTGCAGGCACCCTGCCAAGTTTGTTAGAGGTTAAGTATAGCTTCACGAATAATGTTTTGATTCCTCAGGTTTGCAGCAACTGTCACCCGCGCAGGCTGTACTCCGTCACAAGTCTTCCCTCGCCTTCCCCAATATTCCGAATGCTGCAGTTACTGGGATTGAAATCCAACAGCCATTAATTAATATAACTATTCCCTTAATCTGTCCAAGTCCCATTTAAACGACCTCACAGTCCTCCTTTGTCTCTCTCTCTCTCATTTATTCTTAATATTCCTTTTTTCTTTAATCCAATTTTTTATTAATATATCTATTCTCTTATCGTTCTCCTTTGTCTCTCACTTCCCCATATTCTTTACTTTCACCTAGTAATTAACCCCATTTATTTATTCTGCGTGGGTCTTCCTTTTCCAGTGTTTATCAATGATTGCTCCTCTCCCTTTCATCTTCCCCGCCTCACTTATCATGCATCCCTATCTTAAGATTCTAAGTTATTTTCCTCCTAATTCCTTTATTGGTAATTCTGTTTCTCCTCTTCGTCGCTTCCCTTCCTCCCAGGCAGCCTAATTTGCATGTGTTTGATAGTTCTCTCTCTCTGCCTGTCTCTGTCTCTCTCTCTCTGTCTCTCTCGTTTGGTTTAGTGTGTCAGCCTTCCTAAAGCGGTACATGCGCCATTCCTAACTTTATCAAGTTTTGGTTTATGAGTTTATGGTTTTCCAGTTCTTGGTTTATCAGTCTTGGTTTATCAATTCTTGGGTTATCAGTTCATGGGTTATCAGTTTTTGGTTTATCAGTTCTTGGGTAATTAGTTCTTGGTTTATCAGTTCTTACTTTGTCAATCTTGGTATCAGTCTTGATTTATCAGTTCTTTGTTTATCAGTCTTGATTTATCAGTTCTTTGTTGATCAGTTCTTGGTTTATCTGTTCTTGGTTTATTTGTCTTGATTTATCAGTTCTTTGTTGATCAGTTCTTGGTTTATCAGTTCTTGGTTTATCAGTCTTGATTTATCAGTTCTTTGTTGATCAGTTCTTGATTTATTAGTTCTTGGTTTATTAGTCTTGATTTATCAGTTCTTTATCAGTTCTTGGTTTATTAGTTCTTGGTTTATCAGTTCTTGGTTTACCAGTTCTTGGTTTACCAATCTTGATTTATCAGTTCTTTGTTTATCAATCTTGATTTATCAGTTCTTTGTTTATCAGTACTTTGTTTATCAATATTGGTTTATCAGTCTTGGTTTACCTATCTTGGTTTATCAGTCTTGGTTCACCTGTCTTGGTTTACCAGCATACAGAACTAACCTTCAATCAAACTTCTAAGCAGACTTGATAAAGCTCTGTTTCGCTCTAAGCAGACTTGATAAAGCTCTGTTTCGCTCTAAGCAGACTTGATAAAGCTCTGTTTCGCTCTAAGCAGACTTGATAAAGCTCTGTTTCGCTCTAAGCAGACTTGATAAAGCTGCTTGGGCGAAACGTTGTCCAGTTGGTCTATTCCTCCTCGAGTCTCTGTTTACCCTATTTGTCCCTATTCCTGATTCTTGTGTTTTTCTTGTCTGCTTTCTTCTTTTTCCTTCAAGCTTCTCTTTCTCTATTAGTTTCTTTTTTATTTCCTTTCCATTCATCTTCTTTTTCTTCCTTCCATTTTTTCTCAATCTATTCCTGTTCTATCTTCTTCCTTTTCATTCATTATTTTATTCCTTCAGTATTTGATTTGTTCATTTACTTCTTCCTTCTTTTATGTGTTTATTTACCTCTTCCTTCTTTTATGTGTTCATTTACTTCTTCCTTCTTTCCTTCCTTTCTTACTTCCTCTAGTTCTTCATTCTCCATATTGTCCTTAAGCCCTTCATTCGATATTTTCCACCTACCTTTTTTCCTTTCTTTCTTCTTTCATTTCATCTTTTCTTCCTTTATTTCTTCCTTCATTTAGTCTTCCTTCCTTCATTTACGTATATCTTTCCATTTAATATTCGCATTCCCTCTTAGCATCCTATTCCGTAATTATATTCGCTCTATGGGTTTCTCCTCCCTTCATCAATTTGCCCCTTCACCATTTCCTGTCCACTGAGCTCTTCCTTCCTTTATCATCTTCCTCTCTCAGTCCTCTGTTTCCGATATGAATAATCTTTATTTCTCCACTTCCTCTATGAATTCCCCCTCTCTCTCTCTCTCTCTCTCTCTCTCTCATTTCACGTTGATGATGACAATTATTATTATTTTTTTTTTATTATTATTATGGGAAACGGCTATATCAGTACGGCTTATATATCGCTTAGGAAATGGAAGAAAATTAGGCTTGATCCGAGGAAAGGGAGGGGGCAGCACCATTTTTTTTGATCAAGAGCCCTCCGCCAGCGTCAAGGCGCCTCCCCCATCCTTATCCTTGTAGGGATTCTTATCTCAAGACAGTCATGGAATTAACTGTAAAAATGTCGTGAGAACACTAACATCAGTGATGGTTACTGCGACTCAAGGCGCTGAGGACGCCAGCGAGCGCTGAGGACGCCAGCGAGCGCTGAGGACGCCAGCGAGCGCTGAGGACGCCTGCGAGCGCTGAGGACACCAGCGAGCGATGAGGACGCCAGCGAGCGCTGAGGACGCCAGCGAGCGCTGAGGACGCCGAGCGTCCAGCGAGCGTGAGGACGCCAGCGAGCCTGAGGGGCAGCTGAGAATGCCAGCGAGCCTGAGAACGCCACAGCACTGGACCCCAACCTCTCGTAAACATGAAAATAAAACACACACACACACACACACACCGGTGCCGTAAATCCGGCGAACGATTGGTAAAGATTTCGAAGCAGACCATTGGTAGCCGGGTTTGTAAACCCCAGGCAGAGCCAGATTATATTTTCCTGGGTAATGACGGACTTTACGACAGCGAGTTAGTTTGACGGAGGAGTTAAGGTTATTCTGGCTTATATTACGAAAGAGAAAGAATGTGTGTACTCGCCTAATCGTGTGTACTCACCTAATCGTGTGTACTCAATCGTGTGTACTCCCCTAATCGGGTGTACTCACCTAATCGTGTTTACTCATCTAATCGTGTGTATTTAACTAATCGTACTTGCATGGGTTGAGTTACAGTGCCTGGCCCGTTCTTTTAACTGTTACTGATCTCTGGCCTCCAAGCCCTGATTATAGGTACTCGTGAAATTGTGTTTATACTGCCATCACCACCTACTTACTTAATATATTTCCCTCACCAGTACTGTATGACTATGTTCACAGCATGTTTAAACCATCCTGGAGCCTCTCTGTCTCTGTCTGTCTCTCTGTATACCTGTCTGTCTGTCTCTGTCTCTCTCTCTGCCCTCTCTCTCTCTCTCTCTCTCTCTCTCTCTCTCTCTCTCTCTCTCTCTCTCTCTCTCTCTCTCTTTTCTTACACTTATTCTCAGCTTTTCGATTTTAATTTCTCCAATTTCACTAATGCACATAAAAAAAAACAGAAGTGGTGGAATCACTGATCCCTAAGGGACCCCACGCGTCACCTCTTCCCACTCGGATTCCTCCATCCTTGTTTTTTCTGAAGTCGATGTTAGAGTGGCTGCATATTACTGTGCACTCTTAAACGCTATCACTTATTTAAATCACCCTGCTACGCCTGTGTTAAAAGGACTTCCTCATCTTTCCAATACCTGCTGATGACGTGGTCAATCTTCCTCCCTCCTCGTCTACATTAACAAATCTTCCCTTAACTACATCAACGCTGCTTCCATCTTCTACGCTCCCTCCTCCCCTCACACCTGCTGAAGACCTGCTCAATTTTCCTCTCACTCTAAATCTGCATTAACAAACCTTCCATTCCAATCACACTTGCTCTGGATTTGGTCAATCCTTCTCTCCATACGTGCATCAACAAGTCTGCCATCCTTCCATCCCCACCTGCCGAGGACAACATGGGGGAGTAAGGGCGGACGAGGAGCTCGAGCTGTGGTCCCTAAATTGACAGTCTGACGCTTTACCGTCGGACTGTCAATTTACGGACAGCGGTTCGAGCCCCTCTCCACCCTTTTTATTCACAGACAGTTGTTTATTACAACTTAATTTGAGTCCATGGCGGAGTAATTTTTAAAGGGGTGGACCGGTGAGCCAGCGGAAGGCCTCGGTCAGAAGACCAAAAGCTCCAGTGTCGTGTTATGATATGACTAAGACTTATCCCCCGCAGAAACACTTAGGTCAATACAACCTCATTGATTCACACGCACTAAAATAATACCATTGTTTCTCAGTAAGTAATGATACATATCTTCTTTTGATGTACAGGGAATGGCGATGCGAACAAGATACGAGAGACATATGTACAGTTGGCAACGCTCTCGCCTCACAAACTGATTGTCCGTGGTTCAATCCCATGCACGGGTGGAAACGTTGGGCATGTTTCCTTACACCTGCTGCCCCTGTTCACTTAGCAAGCAAGTAGGTACCTGGGTGTTAGTCGACTGATGTGGGTCGTATCCCGGCAGACAAGACTGAAGAACCACAATGGAAATAAGACAGACAGTCCTCTATGACGCACTTACTTCCGTGGTTAGTTATCATGGGTGACTAACCCTCTGAGTTAAAAATCAGAATACATTTTAACTTAGCCATAAGTAGCTTCTTCACTCTTAATTAGCACTGATGAAGTTAGTAAATATTATAACTGTACGTATGTGTTTGTGTTTTTTTTCCCCCACATTCGTTCTATACACCACCTCTCCCAGGAGACGATGCCACTATCACTCACAAAACTGCCATAATACCTCTCGCTCCCTTAATGAAATCATAACCCCAGGTTATTATTCCTTAATTCAATAGCGAGGAGTTTTAATTAATGTCTTCTCTCATCCTTCTCTAAAAATTTACGGCTTGTCGTAAAATGCATTGAGAAATTCGCGATCCAGCCAATACAGCGTCACCGCGAACCCAGGCTCCTTCGCGAACTCACGTACTTTGCGAACCATGGCTTCTGATGAACCCCAATTTTCTCACGAGTTCCAGCTCTTGGCCCACACCAGATTCTTGTAACCCACTTCTAGTGAACCAATGGTACGAGCGCAAGCTTCTGGCATTCTGAGAGCGCAAACAAGCGCCTCATACCAATTACGCAATGACCCAATTACCTAACAAAGTTGTTTGAACTACCATAGAAGCGAACACATTACAACTGCGCAATAGGTATTTAAGTAGCGCTGAATACTACAGTTAAAATTGGCAGTCATGTAAAAAGTGAGTCGCAGTGACTAATTTAAAGTCGCTATCAGTCCCGTGACATCAGCAGGAGCTCTCAATTAGATTTTTTTATATTCCGTTATTATATTGGCAATATACTCGAAATGCGTCTAATTGGTCGGGAGTTCTAGCATTGCTTACAAACGCAGTAATATTGACCAATACTATACTTGGGGGACAGACTAAAAGTTGGGGTACGTGACAAAGGAATATCACATTAACCACAAACTCCACTTGTTCTCTAGTTTGTGGCACTGTCACTTAGTTCGTGGCACTCTTATGTATTCTGTCAGTTTGTGGCACTCTATGTACACTCAGTTTGTGGCACTCTATGTACACTGTCAGTTTGTGGCACTGTGTGTACACTGTCAGTTTGTGGCACTATGTACACTGTCAGTTTGTAGCACTCTATGTACACTGTCAGTTTGTGGCAATCTATGTACACTGTCAGTTTGTGGCACTGTGTACACTGTCATTTTGTGACACTCTATGTACACTGTCAGGTTGTGGCATTGTGTGCATGTGTACACTGTCACTTTATTTGTGGCACTGTGTGCATGTGTACACTGTCACTTTATTTGTGGCACTCTATGCTCATCGTAACTTAATATGTGATACTCTGTACACTGCTATTTAGTTGATGACAATATGTGAACAATGTGTATAAAATATGTGTACAATGTCGAACAGTTTAAGGAAATTATGTCTACACTTACACAATCGAAAAGTGAGAAGGAATACATCCTTTCATTTATGGATTCACATGATCAGTAGTAAATCGTTTCTTCTGAATTCATCGCTGATGGGAAATCATCGTACTTTTTAGGGGTAAGAGACACGACTCGCAGTTTATGCCGTTTTAAAATGCAGTGAAGCCACATATACTGTGTGATTCACGTATCTTTTGCTGTATTCTCTTACTGATATGCATAAAACTAACGTACGTTTGTACAGAGCATCTTTGTTTCAGTCATAAGAAAATAAACGAATTGGATCAACTCTTTCACTGCTACTTTGTCATTACCTCTTCCACTACTCCTTCTAGTACTACCTCAATACTACTACCGCCACCACCCCTGCTACTAGTGCTACTACTACTACTACTACCGCTAGTCTATGCCCTCCATCAAACCACTACTAGTACTACTGCATCTGCTTCCACTACACGCCCTGCTCTTCTCCTCCCTCTCTCATATATAGTATGGACTTCTTCTCTTCTCGCTTCATTGAGGTTTGTCAATAGTCCAAGTTGGATCGAAACGTTGTCATAAGTATAATGAAACGTTGTCCCAATAAAAGCTTCATCTGCAACTTGCTGTCAACAATGCACCATCAGGATCCATGCGAGAGACACACACTCACAGCCAAATTGAATGTATTCTCTTCTCTTACAGGAAAAGCAAATGAATCAAACTTCTCCAGCCAACCAAATCAAGCTTCTCCAGCCAACCAATGCCTCTTCGATAAATAAACTCATAAGACTAACAGACAAACACGAATGATTTATGACGTGGAAATGCCTGAATGGCAAGGTTCTGTCAACAACGATATCGGAAAGCAATGTCGGGATATCTGTGTTGGTTTATTTCAGTGTCCTCTTCTGTGCCCGAGCATTGGCTGTGTAACTGACTGTGTGATTTTGTTGAAGATTACCTATGGGTGAATCCCCCTCCCTCCCTCCCTCACTCTCTCTCTCTCTCTCTCCCTCTTCTGGATCTTGGAGTTTTCCTGTGCTCTCTCTCTCTCTCTCTCTCTCTCTCTCTCTCTCTCTCTCACCAATCGTCACTATTGCATTTACAGTTCACCTCAGAATTTTTTTTTACATTTAATAAAGTTCATAAAACAAACTTAATGTTCGTTAAAAAAAAAGCAGCCATCACCAGATTCGTGTTATTTTTCTAACCAGGTCGTAAGTTGCTAAACCCGTAAGGTATTTTTCTGTAGTTATCTTAAATCAATATCCCACAAAACACTAATACTAAGTTTGAAGCCGCTCAGAAGTTGCATTATCTAGTTATCGGGGCGAAGGTTTGAAGCCAATTAGATGGGGACCTCACAAATTATCCTGTCAAAATTAGTATTTCAAATTTCACAAATTTGTCAGTAAAAGCGAAAATTTTGGACTTACACTGACCAAGATCAATCCAAACTTTTCTCTAAGCCCAACTGACCAGCGATTACGGTTTCATTACTTTTGTTGAGATTTTGTTTACATAAAGAAATTTGTTACAATGGCCTTGAGGGCACGCAGATATCACGGTTAAATCTACATAACGTAGATTTAACCTAAGAGAACCTGGTAATGTCAAAACACTGACTTCTGGTCAGTAAATACATTTCCAGTTACTTCATGGAACATATTTTGTTTAATAAAATAAAGACGAAGCATTTTTGAGAAAAACTTCAGCATTAAGTTTACAGCTGATCGCAGCTGAACAGAACCCAACAATTTCAAGTTTATTAACTAGGCTAGAAAATTAATAAATTTGCACCTACAAACCCTAAATCCAAGAACGTTTCATTAACATAAATCAGCAATTAGGGATTAAAGATATTCTGAAGAACCGTAATCCAGATGTTCAATGAAAAAATACTGCTGTATCATTTGGAAATTAAAACTGGCAAAATGGCATCTACACACTCCACTGACAATGTTAAATTTCTTCTAAGTTGGAAACAGCAACGACAAGAAGAAACTTTCTAGGGTAATTGTATGGATGAAGAGTAATGATGGAAGTTTTCTGTAAGCCAATCAGAAGACGCACTCGTTAGTTATTCAATAAAAAAAATCGCTATTCATTCAATGAAATTGGCAAATTGGGATTTATGGCACACAATGGTAGCGGTGAGCCTAGTGTCCAGGGAACCACAAATTTGAAGCCGATCAACGATTTAAATTCTGTTTTTTAATATTTTGCCTCATCAACAAACTTGCCTGTGCGAAACTTAAATAGTTACTATCCTGGCTCAAAGATGCATCAGCCATTAAATACTGAAGCCGTTCGAAAGCGGTAAACTGAAATTTACTGAACGTGATTTAACTGGAATAAAAAGTTCAAACTATTTTGCATATATATACTTCGAATTTGCGCCTACACACTTGAATTTCACTCTCCACCATCGTCGATTTTTTGGCACCTGAGGATTATGGAAGTTGTCCGACCCATTCCAGGTTGCTGGGAATGGGTCGCACAACTTTGGTCATAGGGCACCTGGGCGTGCCAACATGACACAGTGCTGTGTTGATGATGACAACAGTGCTATCCTAATGATGACACAATGTTGTGTTGATGACACAGTACTGTGTTGATGATGGCATAGTGCTGTGTTGATGATGGCACAGTGCTGTGTTGATGATGGCACAGTGTTGTGTTGATGATGACACAGTGATGTGTTGATGACACAGTGCTGTGTTGAGGATGACATAGGGGCTGTGTTGATGATGACAGAGTGCTGTGTTGATGATGACAACAGTTCTGTGCTGATGATGACACAGTGTTGTGTTGATGATGACACAGTGCTGTGTTCATGACACAGTGTTGTGTTGATGATGACACAGTACTGTGTTGATGAGACAGTGTTGTTTTGATGATGACACAGTGCTGTGTTGATGATGACACAGTGTTGTGTTGATGACACAGTACTGTGTTGATGATGGCACAGTGCTGTGTTGATGATGGCACAGTGCTGTGTTGATGATGACACAGTGCTGTGTTGATAATGACACAGGGCTGTGTTGATGATGACAACAGTGGTATGCTAATGATGACACAATGTTGTGTTGATGACACAGTACTGTGTTGATGATAACACAGTGCTGTGTTGATGATGACACAGGGTTGTGTTGATGATGACACAGTGCTGTGTTGATGATGACACAGGGCTGTGTTGATGATGACAACAGTGCTATGCTAATGATGACACAATGTTGTGTTGATGACAGTACTGTGTTGATGATGGCACAGTGCTGTGTTGATGATGACTCAGTGCTGTGCTGATGATGACACAGTGTTGTGTTGATGACACAGTGCTGTGTTGATGATGACACAGTGCTGTGTTGATGATGACACAGTGTTGTGTTGATGACACAGTGCTGTGTCGATGATGACACAGGGCTGTGTTGATGATGACAGAGTGCTGTGTTAATGACAGTGCTGTGTTGATGACACAGTGTTGTGTTGATGATGACACAGTACTGTGTTGATGACAGCGTTGTGTTGATGACACAGTGCTGTGTTGATGATGACAACAGTTGTGTTGATGATGACAACAGTGTTGTGTTGATGATGACACAGTGCTGTGTTGATGACAGTGCTGTGTTGATGACACTGTGCTGTGTTGATGACACAGTGTTGTGTTGATGACGACACAGTGCTGTGTTGATGACAGTGTTGTGTTGGTAATGACACAGTGCTGTTGATGACACAGTGCTGTGTTGATGACACAGTGCTGTGTTGATGACACAGTGCTGTGTTGATGACACAGTGCTGTGTTGATGACAGTGCTGTGTTGATGACACAGTGCTGTGTTGATGACACTGTGCTGTGTTGATGACACAGTGCTGTGTTGATGACACAGTGCTGTGTTGATGACACAGGGCTGTGTTGATGACACAGTGGTTTTGGGAGATTCTGACTAGAATGTGCAGATGATGGATGGGTTTAGAATTATGTATTAAAAGGTAGTAACTTTTCTAACAAGTTCACCTTTTTTATTTAATTGGTAGTCAGTAATTCCCCCAAAAAACTTACTTCAGCTACTTAGAAAAATCAAATAAAATTAAATATGAAGTTATCCATACTTAAATTTGAAGTGAATCGAGAGTGCATTAAATTTTACATAAAAAAAATATGAACCTAACACTAAATATTAATAAAAGTTAACTAAATACGAAAACGTTTTTAATTAAGCCAAAATATTCAGACTCATTATCGATTAAACCCGACAAAAATCATTTCTGGATATGAGGAGACGGAGGTTCGAGCCAATACAATGTGGAGCCTCATTCAGAAGCCCACCACAGGGAATCTCTGCCACAGGAGATGATTTATTGATTATCTATCTAACGGCGGGATTGCTCGAGTCCCTAGAGCACTGCTGCAGTCCCTAGAGTGCTGATGGCGTCCCTATACTTCTACTTCAGTTCCTAGGGTTCTTCTGGCCCCTGGATTTCTGCTGCAGTCCCTAGAGTCTCTTTGGGGTTCTTAGAACACTGCTGGAGATCACTAAATCATGTTAGTATCCTTAGAAAACTGACAGCGACCCTAGAGAATGCGGCTTAACTGGAACAATGTTGATGCTCCTAGATATCTTGTTTGTGTGTCTAGATTCTAGACACAAATGTTCTAGACTCTAGAACATTTCTGACGTCCTAGCACAACCTTCAGGGAGGATCCGACACACAGCTACTCAAATTTAGTCTCAACAAAGGCAAGGTAACGAAATTAGAGTGAGAGGAAGAAAAAGAATTGATAAATTGCATTATCTGGCCTCGGAGCTAATCTCAGGAAGTTCAGAGACCAAAAATGAGATACAGCAAGTTCTCTTACAAACCTCGTCAATATAACGCGATTTTTTGTTTGTTTGCTGATGCTAAGGAGAAAGATTTTCTAAAATTGAATAGCACGTGGAAAGGCCTTCATAGTACACGCTACTCAATTTTTTTTAAAACACTTTTTTCAATCGCATTTACAGAAACAAAATTGTGTAAGGTAAGGTAGAGAGTCCCTGATGCCGACATCACGTCCTACTTATTACCAGGAAGCCACATAAAGTGAGCGACTTGGGAAGAAACTGACTAACTCTGGTACGTATGAAAGAGTGCCAGTGAGGAATGTAAACAAGGAAGCACTCTGGACAACGTGCGCTGCTTAGGCTGGATTATTCGGCGAGCACACTACTTAAGACTGTGCTCTCAGAATAATCCAACAACTCAAGCAAAAAGAGAAAGATGAAAAGGTTATGTCTCACATAGACAGACAGACAGATAGACAGACAGACAGATAGACAGACAGACACAGACACAGACACAGACACACACAAACACACACAGAAAAACTAGGGGACTGGAGGATGAGTCTGCAAAGGAAGATTGGGCAGCAGAGCTTATGAAAAGGGAACATGAGTGGGGAAGGAAGCTAGAGGAGCTTAGCATGAAAATGGAGGAGAGGATAGCTGCAGAAAGCAGGAAGTGGGAGAAGCAAGTCACAACAGCAGAGGCTAAGATACAGAGATTAGAAGAGGAACTGAAAAATTTGAAACAGCCTAAAGAACCAAAAAGCAATGTGGACATGGTATCAGAAACTGCTACCTCAGTCACAAAGAAGAGGACTGTAGAGAACGGAGTGAAACTGTATGCAGAGGCCCTATCAGACCATCGTGGAGCCCGAGAAAAAGAGAGGATCACATCAGGAACAATCGAGGGGAGTGTAGTAAAATGGAGAGCTAAGCTATACGTAGAAGCCCTAACAGACCACAGCAGTGCACAGGGAAAGTTAAGAAGGGAAAGCGACAGGCCACTGGGCCAAGGAATAACAGACAGTGAAGAGATTGAAGAAAGGAAAGCTGCAATGGAGGCAACTAAATCGAATCAGGGGTTACATAGGGATAGGCAGTGGGAGAATGAAAGAGAGAGATCAGTCTTTGTTTATGGGCTCCAGGAAGCTGAAGGGAAAACTTACGAAGCAAGAAGACAAGGGGAGAAAAATGCGATTGAAAACATCATGAAAGCAATAGGAGAAGATGACAAGACCCAGCTGGCAAATTTTCTGAGAATAGGGGGGTTTGCAAGAGGAAGAATCCGGCCAGTCAAAGTGATTTTCAAAGCAGAATTGACTCGAAACAGGATCCTGCAGGAGAAAGCAAAACTAAGGGATATGTCAGTGTACTGGAGGGTGTATCTCGACCGCGACAGAACACGGGAAGAAAGACAGAAACTGAAAGAGAGGGTACAGAGACAAAAGGAGGAAAGAGAGATGGACAGGAGAACCCAGACTCAGGAGGAAGCTCTAATACAACCACCTTCAGATGTCCCCCAACCTGGACAACCCCAATGCAACCAAACAATCTAACCCAAAACACACATGCCATACCCAATGATTCCACCCACCTCATTACAAACTCCACCTTCACACCAACCACCCATAGTTCCCCATCAGATCTCCCACTTTTCCAACCCCAACGTACCCCCCAGACTACGGTTTTAGAAAAGAAGTTGAAGGTTTGGTATACAAATGCAGATGGTATAACAAACAAATGTGAGGAGTAGCATGAAAGAATAAAGGAGACATCCCCAGACATAATAGCACTCACAGAAACGAAACTCACCAGGCTGATAACAGGTGCAATCTTTCCACCCTATTATCAAATCCTCAGGAAAGCTAGAGGGAGCAGAGGGGGAGGAGGAGTTGCACTGCTCATTAAGAACAGGTGGGGATTTGAGGAAGTGGAAGGAATGAATGGAATGGGCGAAAGGGACTACATAGTAGGAACAATTCAGTCTGAGGGCCATAAGGTGGTAATTGCTGTAATGTATAACCTGCCACAGAACTGCAGGAGGCCAAGAGAAGAATACGACGAGAGCAACAGAACAATGGTAGACTCACTAGCCGAGGTAGCCAGAAGAGCTCACATGGGGAGAGCAAAGTTACTAGTTATGGGTGATTTCAATCACAAGGAGATTGATTGGGAAAACCTGGAGTCCCATGGGGGTCCTGAATCATGGAGAGCCAAGATGATGGATGTGGTACTGGAAAACCTCATGCATCAACATGTTAGAGACACTACCAGAGAGAGAGAGGTGGGGATGATCCAGCAAGACTGGACCTAGTATTCACCTTGAGTAGTTCGGACATCGAGGATATCACGTATGAAAGGCCCCTTGGAGCTAGTGATCATTTGGTTCTGTGTTTTGATTATATAGTTGAGTTACAAGTGGAGAGGGGAGCAGGAATAGGAAGGGAGAAACGAAACTACAAAAGGGAGGACTACACAGGCATTAGCAACTTCCTACAAGACGTTCAGTGGGGGAGAATTGGCAGGAAACCCAGTAAAAGAAATGATGGAATATGTGACAACCAAATGCATAGAGGCAGAGGAGAGGTTTGTCCCGAAGGGAAACAGAAGTAATGGGAAGACCAGAACGAGTCCTTGGTTCACCCAGAGGTGTAGGGAGGCAAAAATTAAGTGTAATAGAGAATGGAAAAAGTACAGAAGACAAAGGACCCAGGAAAATAAAGAGATTAGCCGGAGAGCCAGAAACGAATATGCACGAATATACATCAAAAGTTAAGTCTGACCCGAAGCTGTTGTATAGCCACATCAGGAGGAAAACAACAGTCAAGGACCAGGTAATCAGGCTGAGGAAGGAAGGTGGGGAGTTCACAAGAAACGACCAAGAGGTATGTGAGGAGCTCAACATGAGATTTAAAGAAGTATTTACAGAGGAGACAGGAAGGACTCCAGGAATTCAGAATAGGGAGGTATACCAACAAGTGCTGGATGAAATACACACAACCGAGGAGGAGGTGAAGAAGCTGCTATGTGAACTCGATACCTCAAAAGCGGTGGGACCGGACAACATTTCTCCATGGGTCCTTAGAGAGGGAGCAGAGATGTGTGTGCCACTAACACAAATCTTCAACACATCCATTGAAACTGGGCAACTACCTGAGGCGTGGAAGATGGCAAATGTAGACCCAATTTTTAAGAAAGGAGACAGACACGAGGCATTAAACTACATACCTGTGTCACTGACGTGTATAGTATGCAAAGTCATGGAGAAGATCATCAGGAGGAGAGTGGTGGAGCACCTAGAAAGACACAAGCTTATAAACGACAACCAGCACGGTTTCAGGGAAGGAAAATCCTGTGTCACAAACCTACTGGAGTTTTATGACAAGGTAACAGAAGTAAGACACGAGAGAGAGGGGTGGATAGACGGCATTTTCTTGGACTGCAAGAAGGCGTTCGACACAGTTCATCACAAGAGGTTAATGCAAAAGCTAGAGGATCAGGCACACGTAACAGGAAAGGCACTGCAATGGATCAGAGAATATCTGACAGGGAGGCAACAACGAATTATGGTACGTGACGAGGTGTCAGAGTGGGCATCTGTGACGAGTGGGGTTCCACAAGGGTCAGTCCTAGGACCTGTACTGTTTTTGGTATATGTGAATGACATAACGGAAGGGATAGACTCAGGAGAGTCCCTGTTTGCAGATGATATGAAGTTAATGAGAAGAATTAAATCAGTCGAGGATCAGGCAGGACTACAAAGAGACCTGGACAGGCTACAAGCCTGGTCCAGTAACTGGCTCCTTGAATTTAACCCTGCCAAATGTAAAGTCATGAAGATCGGGGAAGGGCAAAGAAGACCTCAGACAGAGTATAGTCTAGGTGGCCAAAGACTGCAAACCTCACTCAAGGAAAAAGATCTTGGGGTGAGTATAATACCGAGCACATCTCCTGAGGCACACATCAATCAGATAACTGCTGCAGCATACGGGCGGCTGGCAAACCTAAGAATAGCGTTCCAATACCTCACTAAGGAATCATTCAAGACTCTGTACACCATATACGTCAGGCCCATACTGGAGTATGCAGCACCAGTTTGGAACCCACACCTGGTCAAGCACGTCAAGAAATTAGAGAAAGTGCAAAGGTTTGCAACAAGACTAGTCCCAGAGCTAAGGGGATTGTCGTACGAAGAAAGGTTAAGGGAAGTCGGCCTGACGACACTAGAGGACAGGAGGGTTAGGGGAGACATGATAACGACATAAAATACTGCGAGGAATAGATAAGGTGGACAGAGACAAGATGTTCCAGAGAGGGGACACAGAAACAAGGGGTCACAATTGGAAATTGAAGACTCCTATGTGTCAAAGGGATGTTAGGAAGTATTTCTTCAGTCATAGAGTTGTCAGGAAGTGGAATAGCCTAGAAACGACGTAGTGGAGGCAGGAACCATACATAGTTTTAAGACGAGGTTTGATAAAGCTCATGGAGCAGGGAGAGAGAGGACCTAGTAGCAATCAGTGAAGAGGCGGGGCCAGGAGCTATGACACGACCCCTGAAACCACAAATAGGTGAATACAAATAGGTGAGTACACACACACACACGCACACACACACACACAATTAGGTGAGTACACAAGTTACGTGTCACCTCTACACGTCACGTTAATGGTGGCTTATCCTAGATGTGTCTCCAATTCTGGATTTGTTGTGGATGAAAGCAGGAAGGGGAGAGAGAGCGAGAGAGAGAGAGAAGGAAGCGAGACTTGTGCCAACTAACACTCATTTGTTTCTTTGCTCTGAATTTTGGGACATGATAATGAGCGTCTTCTGCATCGAAATTCTTTAAGAGGTATTTGCTCCAAACTTTATAATCAATAAAGAAAAAAAAATACTTTATTTGAAATGAAGTGAGTTGAAATAGCTTACTTCTTAAGAACACTTTCTTAGCAACCCTCTTCTAACAGCCCTTTCTTGACCGTTTCTTAAGAACCCTTTCTTAACCACCCTTGGTTAAGAACCCTTTCTGAACGACCCTTTCTTAATCCTCTTTTCAACAACTATTCATTAGCAACCTTTTTTTCAACCACCTTTTCTCAACAACCCTTTCTTAACCCTTTTTTTTTTTTTGGGGGGGGGGTTGCCTTAATGACTTAAGTCTTGGATCCACTTTATTTCAAGTCTTGGATCCACTTTATTTCAAGTCTTGGATCCACTTCATTTCAAGTCTTGGATCCACTTTATTTCAAGTCTTGGATCCACTTTATTTCAAGTCTTGGATCCACTTTATTTCAAGTCTTGGATCCATTTTATTTCAAGTCTTGGATCCACTTTATTTCAAGTCTTGGATCCACTTCATTTCAAGTCTTGGATCCACTTTATTTCAAGTCTTGGATCCACTTCATTTCAAGTCTTGGATCCACTTTATTTCAAGTCTTGGATCCACTTCATTTCAAGTCTTGGATCCACTTCATTTCAAGTCTTGGATCCACTTTATTTCAAGTCTTGGATCCACTTTATTTCAAGTCTTGGATCCACTTCATTTCAAGTCTTGGATCCACTTTATTTCAAGTCTTGGATCCACTTTATTTCAAGTCTTGGATCCACTTCATTTCAAGTCTTGGATCCACTTCATTTCAAATCTTGATCCACTCATTCAAGTCTTGGATCCTTATTTCAAGTCTTGATCCTTTTTTTCAAGTCTTGGATCCACTTCATTTCAAGTCTTGGATCCCCTTTATTTCAAGTCTTGGATCCACTTCATTTCAAGTCTTGGATCCCCTTTATTTCAAGTCTTGGATCCACTTCATTTCAAGTCTTGGATCCCCTATACTTCAAGTACTGAATCAACTATATTTCATGACTTTATTTTTAAGGCAGTTCTGCGAGCTTGGCGTCGACAATAGACTGAAGCTGTCTATTAAAATCTAGGCCTAATTTACTATGTGAAATAATACGTCAATTGTTTTTTACCCTTTACGAGAGTAATTTTTAGAAGTTTTCTCAGCATTGTGGTACGTTTCTCTCGCTACAATGTTGACGTGGAAGACGTTCATCCCTTGGAGACTAAAACTCACAATACCGTGGGTGGGACAATATCGCGGGTGGAACAGTAGCGTGGGTGGAACAATACCGTGGGTGGAATAATGCCGTGACTGGAAAAATATCGTGGGTGTAATATCACCGTGGCTGGAACAATACCGTGGCTGGAACAATACCGTGGCTGGAACAATACCGTGGCTGGAACAATACCGTGGCTGGAACAATACCGTGGCTGGAACAATACCGTGGCTGGAACAATACCGTGGCTGGAACAATACCGTGGCTGGAACAATACCGTGGCTGGAACAATACTGTGGCTGGAACAATACCGTGGCTGGAACAATACCGTGGCGAACAATACCTGGCTGGAACAATACCGTGGCTGGAACAATACCGTGGCTGGAACAATACCGTGGCTGGAACAATACCGTGGCTGGAACAATACTGTGGCTGGAACAATTCACAAATAACTCTCAATTTGGAGAGGCAATATTATTCAAGATGTCTGGAGACATCTTCGTACATTAATCATTTTCTTGTTATGATTTAAGAATTCATCAAAGAGTCTTTAAGGGTAATGAGTCGTGCGTGCGTAAGTGCTTACGTCTGTGAGTGCTTACGTCTGTGAGTGCTTACGTCTGTGAGTGCGTTCGTGTAGGAGTGCACATATCTGTGAGTGGATGAGTGCTCGGGTGCGAAGACCGGAATATTACAAGGCAAAAGGTATACGTGATACATACATATATGTCAGTGTGGTGATTATACGTGATACATACATATATGTCAGTGTGGTGATTATACGTGATACATACATATATGTCAGTGTGGTGATCACTTGCTGTGTGTGTATGTCTGTGTGTATGTGAGTGTATGTATGTATGTGTGCGTGGTCGCGCGAGTGGTTTGGCCACCACAAAAAAAAAACCGGAAGTCATAAATATTACTTTATGTACATTTCAGTACCTATACGTTGTTATCTTCGGATAAAATATATATTTATTTATAGTTTTTATCATTATCGTGCAATTACACTTACACACACACACACACACTGACCGATAACAACATTACACACCAGCTTTTGCAGTCGCCCCTTTCCTCCAACCCCCCATCCCCTCCCCCCATCTCCATATTAAACTTAATATTGGAAAGAGGAAATTTTTAATATTTAAACGTGACCCTCGAGTTTATGTATGACTTTGGGTCGGCGTTCTGCACCTATTCGTAAAATCTCCTTTTGTAAATGGGGCTTTGAAAAGTTATGCGGCGCATTTGTCAAGAAATGTTGATTCATAGAGAAATGTGTGCAGGAGAAATTTTCTGAGAAAACTCTGTTTAATCCCCCACTCTCAACCCTCTCTTTATTGAGATTCCAATTAGTTCCCTATTTTTGAAGATTAAATACGTATATATATATATATATATATATATATATATATATATATATATATATATATATATATATATATATATATATATATATATATATATGTACGTTTATTGTCTTCTCTGAGGATGAGGGTCCCAGTAAAGTTCTAGAGGTGGTACCTCCTATATTATATTATATATATTATATATATATATATATATATATATATATATATATATATATATATATATATATATATATATATATATATATATATATATATATAATTTATTTTTATTTACGTTAATAAACTTTCATGATGCAGTATCCACTGCTACCGTTACTACTACTTCTACTACTACTACCACCACCACCACGACAACCATCACTATCCCTATAACCACCACTACAACAACACCCATTAATTTACACTAACCTCCATCACTACCACCACAATCCTCAACACTAACAATATTACCATCACCACTACCACCACCACCACCACTACCACTACCACCACCACCACCACTACCACCATCACACCACCACCACCACTACCACCACTACCACCACCACCACCACCACCACCACTACCACCAACACCAACACCACCACCACCAACACCAACACCACAGCATCCATCACTATTCCCATCATCATTACTTCAACAACACCCATCACCATCACTAACAACATTGCCACCACCACCACCACATCCATCACTACCACCATCACCACAACAATACCCCTTAACCCACACTAAAATCCATCCCCACCCACCATCAACACGGGTAATGCAGGCACTATGCCAGGCACCTACAGTATGCATGAGTGTGCCAGAGAGAGTGCCGTGACCTGCAGCTTGCTGATAGGTCACAGGGTCACCCTTGAAGGTCAAATATCAAGGAAAGACGAGGTCAGAACACAAATAGCAGCCAAAAACAACCAGTCATCTACTGCCTAATTTATTTCTGTTGTATTTTTGACATTGTTTCTTTTATTGTTTTTCTGGAAGGTGTTTTGCAAAGCTTTTGTTGGGATCTTTAGCGCTACATGTACAGCGTCCTCGTTCACAGAGAACCTCCATAAAATCCACATGTATAGATACATAGAGGTATATAAAACGGCTTCGAGAAAAAGTATTTTTCTCTTTGAGGCTGTTGCAATATTCTAGGTCTTCTATCATCCCAGCATGAATATATATATATATATATATATATATATATATATATATATATATATATATATATATATATATATATATATATATATATATATATATATATATATATATATATATATATAACTGTAAAAATGTACCCAAAATGAACAGACATTACCTCTTTGAACCGCAACACTGAGACGCGCTAACAGAGAACTGGCTGCTCCGCGATTCTTAATTTTCCTGATGAGTATTTTGGCTAATTAGTTTAGGATCTTGGATGGGCTCTTTACCCATGAGTCGAGAGTCTCTGAACGTATGCGAACACACATATAAGGAGGACCGGGTTTACTATATTTTGCAGACTTCATTGACGCTCTGAAGGTAACAGCTGCACACATATACAGCGCTAGGAATCTTTACCTCACTATTCGACTGTGTTGAACTGCACATGGATCTTTATCATCAGCAGCACTGATGATATTATACCAAGTAGAACAAACATAAATCATCATAATTCTGAATCACACATACTTATTAAACTTCATTTAGTGGAGACAAATTGAGCAAAATCTTAATATTTTTTTCAAGGGTGTTGGCTAAGGCCTCTAGTGCTATCTATCTTGAAGACTTGGCCGTATTGCTGGGGCCCCGCTGCCTCCTGTGCCCTCACCGTGTTGCTGGGGCCCCGCTGCCTCCTGCTGCCCTCACCGTGTTGCTGGGGCCCCGCTGCCTCCTGCTGCCCTCACCGATTGCTGGGGCCCCGCTGCCTCCTGCTGCCCTCACCGTGTTGCTGGGGCCCCGCTGCCTCCTGCTGCCCTCACCGTGTTGCTGGGGCCCCGCTGCCTCCTGCTGCCCTCACCGTGTTGCTGGGGCCCCGCTGCCTCCTGCTGCCCTCACCGTGTTGCTGGGGCCCCGCTGCCTCCTGCTGCCCTCACCGTGTTGCTGGGGCCCCGCTGCCTCCTGCTGCCCTCACAAAAGCAGACGGACGACAAGCAGTTGATGTAGTCAGCAATCCTCTCAAAGAGAAGGTGCTTTGATAATGCTGAAAGGCTCGTGATCCAGGGGATTAGAGCTATAATTCCCTTCCTTCAAGCCAACATGATTATCTCTTATACTCAAGGAGCTGTATGTCCCCTCCACTCCCCACGGGCTTAGCTCTCCCCCATGGGGATATATTGACATATCAACGAGGAAACAAGCAAGAAATTCTTCAAGCAAACAAGCAAGTAACCAAGCAGCCAAAAGAAAAACAAAGAATTAATAAGCAAAACAAAATAAATGAAAAAAATGCAATAGGATTATTGACTCCAAATGTCTTACTGTTGACAAAAGTGAAGAAAAATGGCACCCGTTGCAGAAGCTCTTACTGGAACAACGTTTCGCTCTGTGTAGAGCTTTATCAAGCCATGTTTTGTTCTCCATCGAGATTTATTTATTATTTCATGCATCGCTCCACATAGAGCTTTATCAGGCTCCACGTAGAGCTTTATCAAGCTCTGCACAAAGTTGAAAGGCGTTTCTTCAACGTGTGTCTTCATAAGATGAAAATTAACCTGTTTTATGATTTATACCAGATTTATAATAATAATAATAATAATAATAATAATAATAATAATAATAATAATAATAATAATAATAAAATAATAATAATGATACGTCTCGTCAGTGAACACGCCAAGGTGTTTTTCTTATTAAAAATAAAAAGGCTGAGTAAGTCTTTGAAATAAACTGGAGTAAGATTAAAATATATTTCATTAATAATGTCAAGAAATCCTGAGCCCATTTTATAAGACGAAGATTTTATTAGAGAGGAATACTATAGACTCTCTCTCTCTCTCTCTCTCTCTCTCTCTCACTTTGCAGCACATTTTTATGTAAAGATAACTTAGCAGCACATCTTTATGTAAAGATAACTTAGCAACACATCTTTATGTAAAGATAACTTAGCAACACATCTTTATGTAAAGATAACTTAGCAACACATCTTTATGTAAAGATAACTTTAATGCAAAGAGTAAAGTTATTTTTCTTCAGCTCTTTCTTTCATATCGCTTAATTTATTTCTTGCTGCATCACACAGTATCGCCTCAGGCACAGTAATTAAGATAGTGCCATTAGAGAGCCGTGCCCCATGGCACCTATCGCAGAGCACCAGCCAATCATTGATCAGTGCTCAGCTGGTCAACAAATAGGCAGCGGTGAAGATGCCAGCTAAGGATATTACCTCTAATGCGCTCTGGAAATGAGTGCCACTGTAAAGATGATGGATGTGTGTGTGTGTGTGTGTGTGTGTGTGTGTGTGTGTGTGTGTGTGTGTGTGTACTCACCTAATTGTACTTACCTAATTTTGGTTGCATGGGTCGAGACTCAGCTCCTGGCCCCGCCTCTTCTCTGTCCGCTACTGGGTCTCTGCTCTCCCTGCTCCATGAGCTTTATCATACCTCGTCTTAAAACTGTGTATGGTTCCTGCCTCCACTTTATCTTTCTCTAGACTATTCCACTTCCTGACTACTCTGTGGCTGAAGAAATGCTTCCTGACATCCCTTTGACTCATCTGAGTCTTCAGCTTCCAGTTGTGTCCCCTTGTTTCTGTGTTCCCTCTCTGGAACATCCTGTCACTGTCTACCTTGTCGATTCCCCGCAGTATTTTGTATGTCGTTATCATGTCTCCTCTGACCCTTCTTTCCTCCAGTGTGTGTGTGTGTGTGTGTGTGTGTGTGTGTGTGTACTCACCTAGTTGTACTCACCTAGTTGTGGTTGCAGGGGTCGAGACATAGCTCCTGGCCCCGCCTCTTCACTGGCCGCTACTGGGTCACTCTCCCTGCGCCATGAGCTTTATCATTCCTCTTCTTAAAGCTGTGTATGGAACCTGCCTCCACTACATCGCTTCCCAAGCTATTCCACTTCCCGACTACTCTGTGACTGAAGAAATATTTCCTAACATCCCTGTGATTCATCTGAGTCTTCAACTTCCAACTGTGTCCCCTTGTTGCTGTGTCCCATCTCTGGAACATTCTGTCTCTGTCAACCTTGTCAATTCCTCTCAGTATTTTATATGTCGTTATCATGTCCCCCCTATCTCTCCTGTCCTCCAGTGTCGTCAGGTCGATTTCCTTAACCTCTCCTCGTAGGACATACCCCTTAGCTCCGGGACTAGTCTTGTTGCAAACCTTTGCACTTTCTCTAGCTTCTTTACGTGCTTGGATAAATGTGGGTTCCAAACTGGTGCTGCATACTCCAGTATGGGCCTAACGTACACAGTGTACAGGGTCCTGAACGATTCTTTATTAAGATGTCGGAATGCTGTTCTTAGGTTTGCTAGGCGCCCATATGCTGCAGCAGTTATTTGGTTGATGTGCGCCTCAGGAGATGTGCCTGGTGTTATACTCACCCCAAGATATTTTTCCTTGATTGAGGTTTGTAGTCTCTGGCCCCCTAGACTGTACCCCGTTTGCGGTCTTCTTTGCCCTTCCCCAATCTTCATGACTTTGCACTTGGTTGGGTTGAACTCCAGGAGCCAATTGCTGGACCAGGCTTGCAGCCTGTCCAGATCCCTTTGTAGTTCTGCCTGGTCCTCTTCCGATTGAATTCTTCTCATCAACTTCACATCATCTGCAAACAGGGACACTTCGGAGTCTATTCCTTCCGTCATGTCGTTCACAAACACCAGAAACAGCACCGGTCCTAGGACTGACCCCTGTGGAACCCCACTCGTCACCGGCGCCCACTCTGACACCTCGCCACGGACCATGACTCGCTGCTGTCTTCCTGACAGGTATTCCCTGATCCATTGTAGTGCCTTCCCTGTTATCCCTGCCTGGTCCTCCAGCTTCTGCACTAATCTCTTGTGTGGGACTGTGTCAAACGCCTTCTTACAGTCCAAGAATATGCAATCTACCCACCCCTCTCTCTCTTGTCTTACTGCTGTCACCCTGTCATAGAACTCCAGTAGGTTTGTGACACAGGATTTCCAGTCCCTGAAACCGTGTTGGCCGTCGTTGATAAGCTCCACCACTCTTCTCCTGATGTGTGTGTGTGTGTGTGTGTGTGTGTGTGTGTGTGTGTGTGTGTGTGTGTAGTGTGTGTGTATACACTCATCTATCTGTACTCACCTATTTGTGGTTGCAGGGATCGAGTCACAGCTCCTGGCCCCACCTCTTCGCTAGTCGCTACTAGGTCCTCTCTCTCCCTGCTCCAACAGCCTTATCGTAGAACCTCTTCTTAAAGCTATGTATGCATCCTGCCTCCACTACATCACTCTCCGGATTGTTCCATTTCCTGACGACTCTAAGGCTGAAGAAATACTTCCTAACATCCATAACACAAAAAATTAATTTTCCGAACCGCGTTAAGCTGAAACGAGGTATTTTGGCTATGTTCCAAGCTGGCCTCTTCACCGCTGTGTACCTCCTACAGATGGTAAATAGGTTGTGGAAAAGTGGGCATGTCTTGTGGAACAGGGAAAGCAGGTTGAGGAATAGAATATTGGGTTGCAAAATTGGGAAAATAGGTTGAGGAATTGAATAATTGGGTTGGAAAATAGGTTGAGGAATAGAATAATTGGGTTGCAAAATAGGGAAAATAGGTTGAGGAATAGAATAATTTTGTTGCAAAATAGGGAAAATAGGTTGAGGAATTGAATAATTGGGTTGCAAAATAGGGAAAATTGGTTGTGGAATAAGTTTAAGGAGTTGGAAAATAGGGTAAATGGGTCAAGGATCTGGATGAGTTGAGAAATTTGGAACATATGCGCTAAGGAAAATAGGTTAAAGAATAGGAAAAATGAGTTGAGAAGTAGAAGCTAATTGGATATGGGATCCAGGGAAAATTTGAAGAAAAAATGATAAGAGTTGAGGAATAGTATAAATGGGTAGGGAAATAGGGTAAATAAGTAGCAAAATTTAATATTAAGGATTGAAAAATAGTATAAACAAGTTGGAAAATCCGTTAAACGTGTTGTGGAACTAGAGGAAATTAATTGGGATTCCAGGTAAAACAGAAACTAGGAATAATAGGGAACTGAAATGATGTCATTCAGGAAATAGGGTAGGGGAAAATTAAATATGAAATCGAATCTACGGTTTTAGAAATTGGATAAATAGGCTGATTAAACAGCTAAACGAGTTGAGGAAGTAATAAGATGATTTTGGAAAATTAAATTAATTCGTTCAGAGATAAGTTAATTGGGATAAAAAAATATTGAAAATGGGTACAGAAATACCCATTCATGGGGGTCATAATTTAAAAAGAGTTGTTTTGACTCTATTTTTTAATAGTATTTCCACGGGGATGTCAGGAAGTATTTCTTCAGGCTCAAGACTAGTCGGAAAGTGTATTAATGTCGGCAGAATTACCGACAATATGTTAAGTAAAAGGACACAAGTGCAACTAATGTGACATTTTATTGTGGCAAGCGCCAAGATGAGGGATGGTGCCAGGAGCTAAGACTCGACCCCCGGCAATCACACGTGGGTAAGCACATATAGGCGAGCACACACACACTCACTCTCTGTCTCTCTGTCTCCCTCTCTGACTATCTCTGTCTCCCTCTCTGTCTCTCTCTATCTCTCTCCCCTTTCCCTCGCCAAAGAATTGATTGGACAAACACTCTGGAAATATCCGTTTCAATTAAACAACGTATAAAGCTATACCAATAAACACAGCAACCTCTCTTACCTGGGGTCGGCTATGGTGGGCATAGGGAAATTCAGTCCCATAGGGCCATTAGCATCGGTCATTGGAACCCTTAGATTACATCCTCGAAAAGAGCAAAGGGTTTACTTAATTTTAGCTGCCTGACATAAACAAGTCTGCCTGATATCGTCCAGTTGTTCCCAAATATATATTTAGTAAGCTGAACCTTACCTTCGATATAGCTTAAGTTTGAAACATTAAAAGAATTTAAGTGATGGGGCTGTTAATTTATCAATAAAAATTAAATAGCATTATTATTATTATTAGTAGTAGTAGTAGTAGTAATAGTAGTAGTAGTAGTAGTAGTAGTAGTAGTAGTAGTAGTAGTAGTAGTAGTAGTAGTAGTAGTAGTAGTAGTAGTGGTTGTAGTGATAATAGTAGCAGTAGAGGTAATAGTAACAATGATAGTAGAAGTGGTAGTAATAATGTTGGTAATTTCGTTCTGTATAGATCACTGCAAATATTAAAACGTTACCCAGAATTAAAGATTATCAAGAGCTTTATCAGTACTTAATTAAGCTCTACACAGTCCGAAAAAAGTACTAATAAAAATGTGTTCAACAGTTGAATTAAGTCTCTTGTCTTCATTCTAAACAGAATTGATGGACGTGGGTACATAGGCCTAAGGCCGATAGCAATAAAGAAAAGACGCCGATGCAGGCACTGCCCTTCCCACCGGATAACCGGTTTCCCTGATTCCCTTTATAAAAGTGACCTCATTGGCAATCTAACAGCACGTCGAGTCTTACAAAAACAAACAATCGTCTCCAATCGGGTCCAACACTCTCACACAAGTCTTCTGGATGTTCATGCATAAGACTAACTTGATAAACTTCTACATAGACAGGAATGTTGACGTAAAAAAAAAGGTTCGTATTGTGCCTGTGGAAATGAGTTGTAGGAAATACTAGTTAATAAGCACATCCACCAGTATTCTTGGCCCGTCCATTTGCTATAACCTGGGATTTAGGGACTTGAAACACCTCATCTTGCATTGTTGTCATCTCCGATAGTTTCGATAGATCTTGCAGCTGGAGGTTGACTATTATATCTGGGATTTGCATCTTGGCAGCGGAATGGTCTGCAAGTAGGTCAGCCTTTTCTTAAGTTCTGCCAGGGGAAAGGACCATCATGTCGATTTAGAGGTGGTATTGGTCTCTAGGATGAATATCCCTGTCGGTCCCTGACCAAAGACTTTTCCTCCTCTCCCTCCTCCCTTTTCTCCTCACCCATTCACTCATTCACTCTCTCTCTCTCTCTCTCTCTCTCTCTCTCTCTCTCTCTCTCTCTCTCTCTCTCTCTCTCTCTCTCTCTCATTCCTCTCATCAAATATTATTTCTGTTTTAGATATATTTTAAATTGCAGATCAGATGTAAGTATAGAAACAGGTAGAGATACTGACTACAGCTGGGGCAGCTGTAGGTATAGCAGCAGGTACGGGCGTAGGTACAACTGCAGGTTCCAGCGTTGGTACAGATACATATACATATGGAAATATCAATACAGACGGAAAAATGACAGAATGGATAATGATAACTTTCAAAACAAGGGAAACAGAGCCAGTGGTGACACTATTCAAATGGCTTGTGTTCTCTCGCTTAGAGTATTGTTCAATGTTGACAGCTCCGTTCAGGTTAGGGGAGACATCAGAGATGGAACATATTCAGAGATAATTTATGGTAAAATCGCTTATGCTCTCAAGGTTAGAGTATTGTTCAATGTTAATGGCTCCGTTCAAGGCAGGAGAGACATAACAGTTGAAACATATTCAAAAATAATTTCCGGCCCCACAGAGCCAATGAAGCATTTAAATTACTGGAAGCGTCTAAATGGTCCTAAGTATGGACTCGCTGGAGTGGAAGAGAGAGAAAAATATATGATAATATATACGTGGAAAGTGCTTGAGGACCAAGTCCCAAATCTGCACACTGCCGTAACAACATACTAGAGTGAGAGATACTGGAGAATGTGCATAATAAACTCAGTGAAGGGTGGGGCGCTGTGAGCCCAAAAATAGAACATTGTACCAACAGCGGTGGTCCCAGGCTTTTCAAAATTTTACCATAAAAACTCAGAAACACTGCTGGAACAAGTGTAGAAGTCTTCAAGTAGAAACACTGCTGGAACAAATGTAGAAGTCTTCAAGATGAAACCTTCCTGGAACAGGTATAGAAGTCTTCAAGAAGAAACACTGCTGGAACATGTGTAGAAGTCTTCAAGATGAAACCTTCCTGGAACAGGTGTAGAAGTCTTCAAGAAGAAACACTGCTGGAACACGGCTACACTTGCTCCAGCAGTGTTTCTCTTGAAGTCGTCAAGAGGAATCATGCTGGAACTGGTATAGAAGTTTTTTAAGAAGAAAAACTGCTGGAACAAGTGTAGACTTCTTCAAGAAGAAACACTGCTGAAGAAAAGTATAAAAGTCTTCAAGAGAAAATAGTGCTGGACTAGGTTTAGACGTCTTCAAGAAGAAACACTGCTGGAACAAGTATAGAAGTCGTCAATAGGAAACTTGACAAGTACCTCCACCAAGTGCCGGATGAACCAGGCTGTGATTGATATCTGAGCCAGCGGGCCGTCAGCAGCAACAGCCTGACTGACCAGGCAAGCATCAGACAAGCCTCGCTCAGGGTCGGGCTGCAAAAGGAGAAAAACTCTCGAAACTCTTCAAAGGTATTTCAAAAGAAAAGGCACAGATTGCAGAACAGGTTTAGAAACGAGAAGAAACACAGGTACAGATGATGGTACAAGTGTTGGTACGTGTTCAGGTACATGTACAACTTCAGGCGCAGATACAGAAGAGAGAGAGAGAGAGAGAGAGAGAGAGAGAGAGAGAGAGAGAGAGAGAGAGAGAGAGAGAGAGAGAGAGAGAGAGAGAGAGAGAGAGAGAGAGAGAGAGAGAGAGAGAGAGAGAGAGTGTAGTAGTAAATAGTGTCTAGAGAGGTGTGGAAGAGTGGAGGTGATGTTTGGTGATGGAGGAAGAAAGAAGAGTGTGGGAGAGGTGATGAAAGTAGGTGAGGAGGGGAAAGGAGGGGAATGTGAGGGGGAGGGAAGAGATGGTGGGGGGAAGGATGAGAGGTCGGTTGAGGAACCTCACCAGTGTTGCTCGTGCTGTGGTGGAGGTCGGTTGTATGTGTGTAGTGTGTGTGTGTGTAGTGTGTGTGTGTGTGTGTGCGTGTGTGTGTGTGTGTGTACACTCTTCCCCACCAGCTACACCGCGACAACAAGGCGCCAACAACTCTAAAAAAACGAAAACAATACAAAAAAAAAACATTTTTAAAAAAGTCCCCCATGAACTAACCTAAATTTTAAACCCAAACTATACAAATTTATTTCAGTAAACCGAAGACTTTAGTAACTAAAGCATGGGTGAGAGCCAGGCCTATATTTAGCGGCCTACACAGAAATATCAGGCCTAGCGAACTTCCGGAGACACACAGGAACACCACAACACACCGGAAGTGGTCTATAACTGTCTATAATAAGTGTTTCTTTGTTCCAGTAAGTCACACAGTTTTGTCCCTATCGGAAAAAAAAACGCAGAAAAAAATTAATTTCCTGAACAACAAGCGGGAAAATATACACGTTCCATTGTGCGTTGAAATCTTCGTAATAAAGTGAACGTAAAGGAAGTGGCCGCGTGTCAGTAAAGTGAATTAACCCAGTGAAAGTGAACGCATGGTAGTGAAAGTGAACGCATGGTAGTGAAAGTGAACACCGTTAAGAACATTAAACATTCGCCAGGAAAGTGAACACTACCGCACCTGTGTACGTTAATTAAGGTGTTCTCTCGTGGTCACCCACAGACATGCTAATAAACTGGACAAGCTAATAAATTAGACATGCTAATGAATTAGACATGCTAATGAATTAGACAAGCTAATGAATTAGACAAGCTAATAAATTAGACATGCTAATGAATTAGACATGCTAATAAATTAGACATGCTAATAAATTGGACATGCTAATAAATTAGACATGCTAAGGAATTATACATGCTAATAAATTAGACATGATAATAAATTAGACATGCTAATTTATTAAATTAGACTTGCTAATTTATTAGCAAACAACCATTAGACATGCTAGTAAATTACTTGATAAATTGGCACACAAGAACAGAGATAAAAAACATTTTTCTTATAAATTAAAAGGAAATTATATAAGATTTATTCTTGTGAGAAAACTCTCATATATAAAACTTTAATACAATAATACTGACAAGGTGTCCCCATCATTTACCTACGATTTACATAATTTGCTTATTATTAAATATTTCGCCCAAAATTTACATAATTTGCTTTCTATTTACTTATTTCGCCCAAAATTTACATAATTTGCACAAGATCTACATAATCTGCATATGACTTACATAATTTGTATATGGTTTGCGTAATTTGCACGCGATTGGCATAATTTACTGATGATTTACACATTTTGTACAATATTTACATAATTTGCACAAGATTTACATAATTTGCATACGATTGGCATAATTTGCATACGATTGGCATAATTTGCATACGATTTACATAATTTGCAGGATATTTCCATAATTTGCAAGCATTACATAATTTCCTTATAATTTACATATTTCACACAAGATTTACAAAATTTGCACAGGATTTACATAATCTGTATACGATTTACATAATTTGCATAATTTGCACAAATATTTCATGATATGCACAAGCTTTACATAATTTGAACAACATTTACATAATCTGCTTACGATCTTTATAATTCGAACGAGATTTACATAATTTGCAATAATTTGCATACAATATGCACAATTTGCAGAAGGTTTACACAATTTGCAGAAGATTTACACAACTTGCAGAAGATTTACACAATTTCCAGAAGATTTACACAACTTGCAGAAGATTTGCACAATTTGCAGAAGATTTGCACAATTTCCAGACGATTTACACAATTTACACACGACTTACACAGTTTCCAAACGACTC
Source organism: Cherax destructor (assembly GCA_009830355.1). Taxonomy (NCBI): domain Eukaryota; kingdom Metazoa; phylum Arthropoda; class Malacostraca; order Decapoda; family Parastacidae; genus Cherax; species Cherax destructor. Next base: position 59,451 of record WNWK01003951.1, on the reverse strand, counting down.
ACTTCAGTAGTAAACACAGTGTGTACTCAGCTCTGAGGAGACTCCTGTCAGCTTCACTGGAAGCAAGTGGCACCAACAAACACATATATGAACAGTTTCGTGCAGTTTATTGCTCAGACTAAACACTGAAGGTAAATATCAGTACTGTGACTCTGTCAACTACTTTTAATTAGTATTCAGACTGCTAAGAGGAAAAGAAAAAAAAGAGAAATGCGACCTGTAACCTGAGCGTGGAAGCTAATTAACACTAGTCCGGAAAAAGGGTTTCTTGGCACGACAAAGACGCTGGTTGCGCAAGGAGCTTTTATCGAGACAACGTTTCGATCAACGTAGAGCGAAACGCTTTTGCTCGATAGATGCTTGTTCTGCCACGTGTGTCTTTGTCATCCTGCCAGTGCATAGTGAAGGGTTGCAATGCAGAGGCGCAGCATGTGCTGAGTGTTGTGTTTACCAGAGGACAGAGGACAGGGGAAGCGTCGTAAAGTGAGAGGTAAACACTGAGTGCCCCTGACACCCTTGTAAGTGCTCACTGAAATTGCCTCTGGCACTTTCATTTCCAGGCCAACACCTTTAACGCAATGCACCTTTGTACGCACCGTCTAAAGTGCCCCTTTCCCCCCCCCTCCCTTTACAGAAGTGTACCTGATATAATAAGTACCAGATACACCGGTCCAACAAATGCAGCGTTTTGATACAACTGTGCGATACCCTGACCAAGAAGGCACCTGTGTATTTCGTAGAACTGAGTTTATTTATTTACTTCGGGTGACCTTTGTATTCTCAGGCACCTCTTGGACCTTCACTGTAAAGCCGCTTACTTAATAAATAGACTGCAATAGACTGACTACTATAAACACCTGTGGATACTCGTCAGCAAGGCTACCTGACTGTGACAAGTGACACCTGTAGAAAACTCTTATAGCCAGCGGGGTCACCCGGACCAACGTCAGGTCAGGACAGGTCACTCAGACCAACGTCAGGGCAGGACAGGTCACTCAGACCAACATCAGGGCAGGACAGGTCACTCAGACCAACGTCAGGGCAGGACAGGTCAACTAGTATACTGACACATTCTACTCTATGACCTATTCCGTCATAGAGCCGACTTACACTATCATTCAAAGCCAAAATTCACAGTCTAACCAAAAATTTAAATTTACTTCTAAAATGCTAGAAAACCTCTCAAAAAACATGAAAATTATCCCAGGCTAAAGTGTAAATCGAAGTCTAGGGAATCAATTCCACTATTCCATTTTTAGGTTCAAACTCCTTCTTCCAACACAAAGTCAGTCACAAATTCTATCGAACATTATCCCAATCCCAAAATCTTGGTGCCACTGTAGTCCCAGGCTCAAAATCACATTGCTGATCCAAGTCTTAATCAAGTTGGCAAAGTTCAAACTTCGATTTCCACTGGCAAGTTTCAACCTTAGTGCTAAGTTGCACTCCAAGTTTAAAACCCAAATCAAAGTCCTATTCTATAGCCTTCCCTTGGTATCCAACATCCTTCACGTATCCTATTATTATCCCTCCCTATCCCTTGGGTATCCTTCCGCCATCCCTCCCTAATACTCACATATCCTTAAATCATCCCTCTATCTTCTTGGTATCCTTCCAGCATCCCTAATCCTCAGGTATCCTGCTTGTATCCCTCTCTAATCCTCCAGTATCGTTTCATAATTCCTCACTAATCCCCAATCATCCTTCCAGCATCCCTAATTCTAAGGTATCCTTCCAGCATCCCTAATTCTAGGGTATCCTTAAAGCATCTCTAATCCCTGGGTATCCTTCCAGCATCCCAAATCCTTTGGTATTCTTCCAGCATCCCTAATACTCAGGTATCTTTCCAGCATCCCAAATCCTTGGATATCCTTCCAGCATCCCAAATCCTTGGGTATCCTTACAGCATCCCTAATCTTCGGGTATCCTTCCCTCAGCCCTCGCTAGTCCCCTGGTATTCTTCCAGCATCCCCAGCCTGTCATCTCCCTCTCCTGATCTTCATGTAGTTCACCAGCTTCTAATATCTCCAAGCTATGCTCGACTCCCTACACCATCAACTCAAAAATACAGAGTTAAAACGTCAAATTCTGGAACTCTGCTGACCTGACCTGGCTTGACCTAACTTGACCTGTGCTGACCTCTCACGCCAGTACGATGTCACCCCCATCGTGGCCTTCGCTCGCTACCCCCACCTGCTGGGGATGGGAAAGGTGGTGGAGAAAGGTATGGGCAGTGCCCACACAGCTGCTGATAGTTCCCACACAGCAGGTGACAGTGCCTGCACAGCAGCTGACACTGCCCACACAGCTGCTGACAGTGCCCACACAGCAGCTGATAGTACCCACACAGCTGCTGACAGTGCCCGCACAGCAGATGACACTACCCACACAACTGTTGGGAGTACCCACACAGCAGCTGACACTGCCCACACAGCAGCTGACACTGTCCACACAGCTGCTGACAGTACCCACACAGCTGCTGACATCACTGTCGTTGCTGCTGCTGCTGCTACTGCTTCCAGCGACCACCGGGCTGCCTCCTGTAATCAGAGTGGGTGAGTACAGTCAACACCAACAGTCTGAGAGATCATTAAGTAACAAGTTAATAAATTAGACACATGTGAAACACTGGGGTATCTTTACTGAGGAAACGTTTCGCCCCACACTGGCTTCATCAGTCCAATAATATTGGACTGAGGAAGTGTTTACGTGTATCTGATTTATCAACCATTTACCTGAAATTAAGACCAGCCTTTTACCAGGGACAACCAGTCGTACCAACAGTCTGAGAGATCAGACAAGTGAGATGAAGCAGTTTGCACTCAGAAGGCAATTTTTTTTTTTTTTTAATTTTAAATCTCTCTGACATGTCAAGCAAATTAAAGGTGATGACCATAGACCCAACACCAATAGTTTAGTGGATAACCTCTATCATTATCTGCTCCGATGTGATCGTAATGAGGAAGATACTAATGAACGTAGAAACATAAACTAAGGTGAACTATCACGGTATGTGATCGACATTAAGAAAACTATTATTCCCTAGTTAGTTATTGATTGACCTCCCCCAAAAAAAAAAAAAAAAAAGAGATACAAAATGTAAACATCCCACTTTTTATCTAAAATTGAAAAAAAGAAGAATTATTATATTAGATACTTTGGGAGAGTAATTTCCTTAAGTTATTAAATGTTTTAATTTAAAACTTTGAGATAAGCAATCGGGAGACAATAAAGATAAAGTCAGAGAGAGAGAGAGAGAGAGAGAGAGAGAGAGAGAGAGAGAGAGAGAGAGAGAGAGAGAGAGAGAGAGAGAGAGAGAGAGAGAGAGAGGGGGGGAGATGGGGGAGGGAAGCCGTACGACTCATGCCTCACTCTGTGTGGCTGGGAGCCAGAAAAGAAGATTCAGTGGGAATAGAGGAGGAAGGGTCTGGTTGTGTGCTCTTGGGGTGGAGACAGTGAAGGAGGGAGTGTCTTGGGTCTTCCTGAGGTGCAGACTGTGAAGGATTGGGTGTCTTGGATCATCCTGGGGTGCAGACAGGGAACGATTGGGTGTCTTGGCTCTTCCTGGCGTATTATGACTATTAATAATTTCGTTCTGGTAGTATTGTCAAAAGGTAATTTTTGTCAGTAGTAGAGTTTTGGCAGTGTTTACCTATTAGAGCACTGGCAGTGTGTTTTTCCTGTTGAGCACTGGCAGTGTATTCATCTTGTAGAGCTCCACACTGTGACAATATCTCTGGCAGGAAAGTTACCCTTGTTGGCCATCACTCCAGTTCTCCTGCATTATTCCCCTTCCATTTTCTTGCAGATTTGTTCTACAATTCCATTAGTTTCATTCACACTTTCGTCAACTGTTCTCTAGGTGTGTGTTTCTTGTTCGAGAGATAAGATAACAGTGGTTATCGTCTCTTGGGAATTCCTTTATTGTTCTAATGACCAATGCTGCTAGGAACGTTTCCCTCATAGACGAAACATCGACCCTTGAACCGACTTGCAACAGGAAATTTTGCAAGGTCTAAAATGTATTCAATATGTATATTGCTGTAAGGATAATCTTCTTATTTAAAAATAACACCACAGTAACTTATGTAGATGAGGCAGCGAGAAGAGAAGTGTAACAACAGACACACAAAAACTGAAAGCTCTTAACGTTACGACGTTTCGCCCAGTTTGATAAAGTAACGAAGAGTATGAATGCAATATGTGTATTTGTGTGGAACTAATCACATTTTAAAATGACATGAAAACAGGAAGAGGTAACGACCAGACAAAATGTAAGAAGAGAAACACAAAACAGCGTAAGCTCTTATTAAAGCAACGTTTCGCTCAACTTAAGTCATGTAGAGTGCTAGAGTGAGGATTCAGCAGTCTTAGGGTTTCTGTTTCCTCGTTTCAGAAAAAATCATGTTTACAATGGTCGTAATTTAACATCTTCCACATTAACGCAACAGAAGCAAAATTGCATTAAATAATAGACTCACGTTTACAATGGGGAATAAAAAGTTATCTGCACTAGTTCTAACATTATTATCACTGTCTTATACAAGACTCACAACAGAACATATTCTTGCATCTTAATGGCGTGTGGAAGACAATCCTGAAGAAAACACACATTTTCCACAACTGGGACAGCATTTCAATTTGCATAAAGTTTTATCAAGATTTAACAGAACGAAACACTGTCCAACTGAAAGGTTTAGCTGAAAAATGAGTTTAATCTTCGCATTAGCACCAGTCAGGTGGTGGCCAGAAGCATGAGCACCAGTCAGGTGATGGCCAGAAGCATGAGCACCAGTCAGGTGGTGGCCAGAAGCATGAGCACCAGTCAGGTGGTGGCCAGAAGCATGAGCACCAGTCAGGTGATGGCCAGAAGCATGAGCACCAGTCAGGTGGTGGCCAGAAGCATGAGCACCAGTCAGGTGTTGGCCAGAAGCATGAGCACCAGTCAGGTGGTGACCAGAAGCATCAGCACCAGGCAGGTGGTGGCCAGAAGCATCAGCACCAGTCAGGTGGTGGGCAGAAGCATGAGCACCAGTCAGGTGGTGGCCAGAAGCACCAGCACCAGCCAGGTGGTGGCCAGAAGCATCAGCACCAGTCAGGTGGTGGGCAGAAGCATGAGCACCAGTCAGGTGGTGGCCAGAAGCATCAGCACCAGTCAGGTGGTGGCCAGAAGCATCAGCACCAGTCAGGTGGTGGCAAGAAGCATCATCACCAGTCAGGTGGTGACCTGAAGCATCAGCACCAGGCAGTTGGTGGCCAGAAGCATCAGCACCAGTCAGGTGGTGGCCAGAAGCATCAGCACCAGTCAGGTGGTGGCCAGAAGCATCAGCACCAGGCAGGTGGTGGCCAGAAGCATCAGCACCAGGCAGGTGGTGGCCAGAAGCAGCAGCACAAGGCAGGTGGTGGCCAGAAGCATCAGCAGCACCAGACAGGTGGTGGCCAGAAGCATCATCACCAGGCAGGTGGTGAACAGAGGCAGTATCACCAGGCAACTACAGAAGTATCAACACACACATTCAAGTTTGTGTAAACATTACACTCAAGTTAAGCTCTCTATTACAGACAGGAGAGAGAAAAAGAGAGAGATAGAGAGAGCTTCAGGGAAGGTATTATACTGCATATTCTGTCCCATTCACTTTTACAACATCTAGGAGAGGGAGAGATTATTATTATTATTATTATTATTTTTATTATTATTATTATTATTATTAATAATAATAATAATAATAATAATAATATTATTATTATTATTATTATTATTATTATTATTATTATTATTATTATTATTATTATTATTATTATTACAAACCGGAAAAATCGGTCATGAGTATTCTTGTTTCTGTCAAAGCTATAATGTTTGGGTTCTTGGAATATACAGATTCGTTTGGTTCATCTTGACTTAACACGCTGGAGAAGTTAGAAAGGAATGCCTTAATATATTTGCTTCCAGTCGAGATAGTAGTTTCAATAATATAAATCTCATTAATCTAACTGAGAGAGTAAACATGATAGAAACTTTTGATATCTAGGAGATTGTGTGTGTGTGTGTGTGGGCGTGAAGGGCAGACGGGCTGTTGACTGGATGGGTTGATGAATTGGTGGAGATTTTGTTGGCTTATGGCTGGATGAATAGAAATATTTGGGTGTATTCTCTTGAATCGATGTAAGGAATCTCTCTCTCTCTCTCTCTCTCTCTCTCTCTCTCTCTCTCTCTCTCTCTCTCTCTCTCTCTCTCTCTCTCTCTCTCTCTCTCTCTCTCTTTTTCATCACTTCCAATAAGTAAGTAATTATAGAAACAAAGGACAATGTTTCAGGTCAGGCCAATCAGCTTCCAACTGTGGCCCATCTCTTTTCCGTCTACGTGAAAATGCCTATATCTCCTTATCAAGTCCCTTGAGTATCACGTATTTAGTGGCAAATGTTGCAAGTGTATGGAATAGGTAGTAAGTTACTGAAGGCTGTAAAGAGTTTTTATGAGGATAGTGAGGCTCAGGTTAGGGTGTGTAGGAGAGAGGGAGATTACTTCCCGGTAAAAGTAGGTCTTAGACAGTGATGTGTAATGTCACCATGGTTGTTTAATATATTTATAGATGGGGTTGTAAAAGAAGTAAATGCTAGGGTGTTGGGGAGAGGGGTGGGATTAAATTATGGAGAATTAAATGCAAAATGGGAGTTGACACAGTTACTTTTTGCTGATGATACTGTGCTTATGGGAGATTCTAAAGAAAAGTTGCAAAGGTTAGTGGACGAGTTTGGGAGAGTGTGTAAAGGTAGAAAGTTGAAAGTGAACATAGATAAGAGTAAGGTGATGAGGGTATCAAACGATTTAAATAAAGAAAAATTGGATATCACATTGGAGAGAGGGATTATGGAAGAAGTAAATGTTTTCAGATATTTGGGAGTTGACGTGTCAGCGGATGGGTTTATGAAGGATGAGGTTAACCATAGAATTGATGAAGGAAAAAAGGTGAGTGGTGCATTGAGGTATCTGTGGAGACAAAAACGTTATCCATGGAGGCAAAGAAGGGAATGTACGAAAGTATAGTGGTACCAACACTCTTATATGGGTGTGAAGCATGGGTTGCAAATGCTGCAGCGAGGAGGAGGCTGGAGGCAGTGGAGATGTCCTGTCTAAGGGCAATGTGTGGTGTAAATATTATGCAGAAAATTCGGAATGTGGAAATTAGGAGAAGGTGTGGAGTTACTAAAAGTATTTGTCAGAGGGCTGAAGAGGGGTTGTTGAGGTGGTTTGGTCATTTAGAGAGAATGGATCAAAGTAGAATGACTTGGAGAGCGTATAAATCTGTAGGGGAAGGAAGGCGGGGTAGGGGTCGTCCTAGAAAAGGTTGGAGGGAAGGGGTAAAGGAGGTTTTGTGGGCGAGGGGCTTGGACTTCCAGCAAGCATGTGTGAGCGTGTTAGATAGGAGTGAATGGAGACGAATGGTTTTTGGGACATGACGATCTGTTGGAGTGTGAGCAGGGTAACATTTTGTGAAGGGATTCAGGGAAACCAGTTAATTGATTTAGTTGGACTTGAGTCCTGGAAATGGGAAGTACAATGCCTGCACTTTAAAGGAGGGGTCTGAGATAGTGACAGCTGGGAGGGACTTTTCTCAGCTGTCGTATCTGAGCTCCTCTGCAAAGACAGTGATTATGTATGAGTGTGGTGAAAGTGTTGAATGATGATGAAAGTATTTTCTTTTTGGGGATTTTCTTTCTTTTTGGGTCACCCTGCCTCGGTGGGAGACGGCCGACTTGTTGAAAAAAAAAAAAAAAATTCCTCTCCGTTCGAGCTTCAAGCGAGGCCAGAGTTTACCTTCTTCAGTCCTTCATCTTAGCTCCTGTTTTATATAAGCTCCAGGAGTCAGTCGATTTTCAAATCGATAAATTTTCTCAAGTGGGAAATAAATTTCTAGATAGGCAGACGAAAAAAATGAATAAAATATTTTTTAATTAAGACCCACATCGACGTTTGACGAGGACAAACGACATTTTGAGAAGCTTAAATCATTTCGGAGTGAAAAAAAAAATTGAAGACAAGTGAACCTCATCAGTTATGTCCTCGTAATTTATACTGTGAGACGCGATCCTCTGCCGCCATGAATGACATTCTCACAGACCTTCCTATAAGGAATGGCCCCCTAGGAGCTTGCTAGGAGGAATAACTTCTTGTAAGGAGGAATGGCCTCATCAGAACAAGTTTGCTAGGAGGAGTTGCCTCCTCAAAGAAGGTTGCTAGGAGGCATAACCGCCTCACAGAAGATAGCTAGGAGGAATCACCTTTCTCAGAGTTTGCTAGGAGAAATGGTCCTCTCATCCAGATTGCTAGGAAATAGTCCTCTCGCAGGAGATTTCACGTGGGATAAGCATAGTCATTGGACTTTGCTACGAGGGATGATTTTTTAAAAATAAATAAATAAATAATAATAATAAAAATAATAATAATAATAATAATAATAATAATAATAAAAATTATAATAATAACGATAATGATAATAATGGTAATTATAATAATAATAAAAACAATAGTGATAATAATGATAACCAATATGATAATAAAATAATAATAATAATAATAATAATAATAATAATAATAATAATAATAATAATAATAATAATAATAATAATAATAATAATAATAATAATAATAATAATTATAATAAATTTCACTCTTTCTAGCTGTGGTAAAAGTTAAGAGACAGAACATGCAGTATAATACCTCCTCTGAGGCTGTCCCTCTCTCTCTCCTGTCCGTAATAGAGAGCTTAACTTGAGTGTAATGTTTACACAAACTTGAGTGTGTGTGTGTGTGTGTGTGTGTGTGTGTGTGTACTCACTTAGTTGTGGTTGCAGGGGTCGATTCATAGCTCCTGGCCCCGCCTCTTCACTGGCCTCTTCACTGTGTGTGTGGACAATGCCGCTTCTGCTGCTGGTTGCTGGTGCTGTCTCGGACCACCACCTGCCTGGTGCTGTTGCTTCTGACCACCACCTGCCTGGTGCTGCTGCTTCTGGAAACCACCTGCCTGATTTTGCTGCTTCTGGCCATCACCCGCCTGTCGCTACTGCTTTTAGTCACCACCTGCCTGGTTCTGCTGCTTCTGGCCACCACCTGTCTGGTGCTGCTGCTTCTGGCCACCACCTGTCTGGTGCTGCTGCTTCTGGCCACCACCTGACTGGTGCTGCTGCTTCTGGCCACCACCTGACTGGTGCTGATGCTTCTGGCCACCACCTGACTGGTGCTGCTGCTTCTGGCCACCACCTGACTGGTGCTGATGCTTCTGGCCACCACCTGTCTGGTGCTGATGCTTCTGGCCACCATCTGTCTGGTGCTGATGCTTCTGGCCACCATCTGACTGGTGCTGATGCTTCTGGCCACCACCTGACTGTTGCTGATGCTTCTGGCCACCACCTGACTGGTGCTGATTCTTCTGGCCACCACCTGACTGGTGCTGATGCTTCTGGCCACCACCTGTCTGGTGCTGATGCTTCTGGCCACCACCTGTCTGGTGCTGATGCTTCTGGCCACCACCTGACTGTTGCTGATGCTTCTGGCCACCACCTGACTGGTGCTGCTGCTTCTGGCCACCACCTGTCTGGTGCTGATGCTTCTGGCCACCACCTGTCTGGTGCTGATGCTTCTGGCCACCATCTGACTGTTGCTGATGCTTCTGGCCACCACCTGACTGTTGCTGATGCTTCTGGCCACCACCTGACTGGTGCTGATTCTTCTGGCCACCACCTGACTGGTGCTCATGCTTCTGGCCACCACCTGACTGTTTCTGATGCTTCTGGCCACCACCTGACTGTTGCTGATGCTTCTGGCCACCACCTGTCTGGTGCTGATGCTTCTGGTCACCACCTGCTTGGTGCTGATGCTTCTGGCCACCACCTGCCTGGTGCTGATGCTTCTGGCCACCACCTGGCTGGTGCTGGTGCTTCTGGCCACCACATGACTGGTGCTGATGCTTCTGGTCACAACCTGACTGGTGCTGATGCTTCTGGCCACCACCTGACTGTTGCTGATGCTTCTGGCCACCATCTGACTGTTGCTGATGCTTCTGGCCACCACCTGACTGTTGCTGATGCTTCTGGCCACCATCTGACTGTTGTTGATGCTTCTGGCCACCACCTGCCTGGTGCTGATGCTTCTGGCCACCATCCGACTGTTGCTGATGCTTCTGGCCACCACCTGACTGTTGCTGATGCTTCTGGCCACCACCTGACTGGTGCTGATTCTTCTGGCCACCACCTGACTGGTGCTCATGCTTCTGGCCACCACCTGACTGTTGCTGATGCTTCTGGCCACCACCTGACTGGTGCTGATGCTTCTGGCCACCACCTGTCTGGTGCTGATGCTTCTGGTCACCACCTGCCTGGTGCTGATGCTTCTGGCCACCACCTGTCTGGTGCTGATGCTTCTGGCCACCACCTGTCTGGTGCTGATGCTTCTGGCTACCACCTGACTGTTGCTGATGCTTCTGGCCACCACCTGCCTGGTGCTGATGTTTCTGGCCACCACCTGACTGGTGCTGATGCTTCTGGCCACCACCTGACTGGTGCTGATGCTTCTGGCCACCACCTGACTGGTGCTGATGCTTCTGGCCACCACCTGACTGGTGCTGATGCTTCTGGCCACCACCTGTCTGGTGCTGATGCTTCTGGCCACCACCTGACTGGTGCTGATGCTTCTGGCCACCACCTGACTGGTGCTGATGCTTCTGGCCACCACCTGACTGGTGCTGATGCTTCTGGCCACCACCTGCCTGGTGCTGATGCTTCTGGTCACCACCTGACTGGTGCTGATGCTTCTGGCCACCACCTGGAAATTTCTCCAATGTATTTAAAGTTTCTAAACTTTCCTTGATGTATATTCATTATTATATCTGTTTACATTAATAACAACACGACAACCGGTTCATGAACGTCATGCGAAGATTAAACTCATTTTCCAGCGAAACCTTTCAGTGGGACAGTGTTTCGTTCTGTTAAATCTTGATAAAACTTTATACAGATTGAAATGCTGTCCCAGTTGTGGAAAATGTTGGTTTTCTTCAGTATTGTCTTCCACACGTCATTAAGATGCAAGTAAGTTTATTCAGGTATACACAAATACAGTTTCATATATTATCATACATTTCAGTATATGTGTGGTGAACCCAGGATAACCCAAAAAAGTCTGACAGAGCGACTTATTTACGCTGGCAGAGTTCTACGAGAGTACACTGTCTGAACTCTACGAGATGAACACTGCCAGAGCTTTAAAAGATAAACACTGCCAGAGTTACAACCAACAACAATTACCTTGTGAAAATACTGCCAGAACGGAATCTTTAACTGTGTTTGTATCCCAGCTGGGCACATCACTCAATCAATCTTCAAGTGCATGCACCCCAGGAAGATCCAAAACACTCCCTGTTCCAGGAAGATGTAATATACTCGCTCCTGTCAGCCTCCCAGGACTACAACACAAACTTCCTCCTCCCCAGTCTGCTCCCCTGGACTATGCCACATACCTCTTCCTCCCCGGTCTGTTTCCCAGGATCACAGGGAACACACAACACACCCATTACCTGCTGTTTTCATCCCAAGAACACACAGTACTCTTTTTCCTCTCCCTGCCCGTCTGCACACCAGGAAGACGCGAAAAACTCTTTCCATTCCCTGTGTTCACATTAGAAAAACACAACACCCCTCTTCCTCTCCCCCTACCTGCACCCCTGGAACACACAGCAGTTCTCGTCCACCCTGTTTGCATTCCAGGAAGACCCAGAACACACTATCCTCTACTGTCTGCACCTCAGGAGCACACAACCAGTCACCTCCTACTCTATCCCCACTGAATTTTTTTTTTCTATCTCCCACCCACACAGAGAGGCAGGAGTAGTAGGGTTTCTCTCTCCTTCCCTCCGTTCTCTCTCTCTCTCTCTCTCTCTCTCTCTCTCTCTCTCTCTCTCTCTCTCTCTCTCTCTCCAACACAATGTCTCATTCTATTTGTTGCAGATGAGATTCAATTGCATGAACGAGAATAGCAATATCTTACAATTGATACATGCAAGGATCTGTCAAAGGATTCTGAGAAACTAGACAATATCAGGAGGATAAAATAAGAAATTGGCGAAAAAGAGAGAAAGAATAAAGAAACTGAGAAGGGAGGAAGAGCAGAAAATGACAGAAAGGAGTAGTAGGAGGAAAAGGAAAGATATGAATAGGTAAGAAAACATGGGAAAGGTAAACAACGGGAGACTTCATATCAAGGTAAATGTTCTCTCAAAAGCGAAAACTTCAATGCTGAGAAAATTTTAGATACGAGTTTTTTTTTTTATGGAAGAATTTTGTGCAGTGTTTAATTGAGTCTAATATTTGTAAAAAGATTTTCCAGGTGACTTTCTCATACTACTGAACCTTTTGTTGAATTTGTGCATACAAGATCAGAGGACGTGGTGTTGCAGTGTTCTGTGAGTCTGTTGATAGACAAACACTGACCAATATTTATGATCGCCTCTTCTTTTCATGTTATTGTTTCGTGTTGTTAAATCCTCGTGTACCTTAAATGGCTCCTCTTGTTTGATCGTATCAAAGTGTTCAGAAGTTTCTCTTTCCTGACACCTCAAAAAAGTCTCTAAGAGGTCTAGTAGTTTTTACTTTCTAACAAAAGTAGGTAACCCAAAGATCTCCACGAGTTCTAGTAGCTTTTACTTTCTAACAAAAGTAACTCAAAGGTCTCCACGAGATCTAGTAGCTTTTACTTTCTAACAAAAGTAACTCAAAGGTCTCCACGAGATCTAGTAGCTTTTACTTTCTAACAAAAGTAACTCAAAGGTCTCCACGAGATCTAGTAGATTCTACTTTCTAAAAAGAGTAAGTAAGGCTTTGTTTAGTGAAATGTGTGATTGGTTTAACAGACAGTAGTATTAATTTGAACAGTAGTTAAGATAGCGTATACCTGGTATGATCATACGTATGTATCACATAACGTAAATTCAACCAAAGATAACCCAGTTAAGCCAATCCATGTGGCTTAGCTCCATTAGAGTTAGGATGAGAGCTTGTAGTCACCAATGTCTAACACCTTCAAAGTCTGAAAAAGAACCTGTTCTCTCCTCTTCCTAACATCATGAAGCTTTGGAGAAGATCTTACACTTTCTGCTTCCTAAGCTAGAAATAAGTTTGAGTTTTCTTTTCATAGTCTCTTTTTAGTGAAAGTTCTGGCTTTGTGGTCCTTGTCTTCACCCTCTCCAGTTTGTCTTCGTCTTTATAAAATCTGGGGACCAAAAGTGAACAGAATATTCAAGGTTGGTCTGACAGGCACGTCGAGGAGGAGCAGCGAGGGAAGGAGAGACGAGGAGGAGGAAGAAGAAGAGTAAAGAGAGGAAAGATGAAGGTGATGAGGTGGGAAAAAGCGGAAGAAGAGGAAGAGGAAAGAATAGAGAGCGGAGGAAAAGGAGTAGGAAGAGAAGGAAGAGCAAGACTAGGAGTAGATGGAAAAAAGATGAAAAAATGGAGAAAAGAGGTAGTACAAGAAAAGGAGGAGGAGGAGGAGGATAAAGAGGAAGATGGAGAGAGGAGTAAGAGGAGGAGGAGGAGGAGGAAGAGGCTTCATGTTCCACAATAGGATGCTAAGGAAGAAGAGATGAGAGAAGTGATGGCTCAGATGAGAGTGTGTGAGAAGCAAGCCAGATGTGGCCACCAGGCAAACAGGTGTGGCGGCAAAAGTGTTTGTGTAAATGTGGTTAGTGCCGTTGTTAGTGCCGTTGTTAGTGCCGTTGTTAGTGGTTGGTAATGGTGGTAGTAATGGTGGTAGTAGTGATAACAGTGGTGGTGGCGCTTCAAGTGGTAGCTCTTGTGACAATGTTGTTCTTAGTAGTGGGGTGGTAGAGGGGCGGTGATGGGGGTGATGGTTTTGGGGGTGGTGGTGGTAGTGGTGGTGGTGGGGGTGCTGGTGGTGGTGGTAGTGGTTGTGACAATGCCGTTGACTGGTTGTAGTAATGGGCGGTGGTGGTGGAAATGATGGTGGTAATAATGGCTGTGGTTGTGACAGTGCTGTTGTTAGTGGCTGTGGTAATGGTGGTAATGGTGGTGGGTGTTACGATGTTGTCAGTGGTGGTGGTAGCAATAGCAGGAATGGAAATGCTGTTGTTGTTGTTGGTGGTGGTTAATGGGGGTATTTTTGAATGATAAATAACAGTTTTTACTCTGTCAAGTTCACACAGAAAAGCTCAGGATAGTAAAACAGAAGGCTCTCTCCCCACCCTCCACTCCCTCCAGCCACACAGCCTTCAAAAAAAATTAGATGAAGAATATAAACATGCTAACTTAAGATTCACACACTGATAACCCGCACATAGAAGAGAGGAGCTTACGGCGACGTTTCGGTCCGACTTGGACCATTTACAAAGATTCATTCATGGAGAGTAAATAGGAAAGAAGGAAATCGAATTAAGACTCAACACTTCCTGCTGTGGCAGCTATTACTAATACCAGTACCAGTACTACTACTATTACTACGATGCTACTACTACTACTATTACTACGATGCTACTACTACTACTATTACTACGATGCTACTACTACTACTATTACTACGATGCTACTACTACTACTATTACTACGATGCTACTACTACTACTATTACTACGATGCTACTACTACTACTATTTATTATACTAATACTACTACTTTGTGACTATTACTTTTTAGTTCAGGAAGAACTATCAGAGTACTCAGTATTATGTATTAACCCAAAACAATAAATATAATGACAATAACGTGACTGGAATAATTCACAACAAATCAACAAATTGGAAGTGGAACCTAAACGACCCTCCAGGGAGACGTTTGGCCACTAGTGACTTTGTCAAAGCCACTATTGGCGAAACGTCTCCCTCAATATCGTATTACAACAAATTATCATACACAGAGCCACGAGGATGTAGACTTTTATGCTGTAGTGTGAGATGGACCCCAGTGGAAATAATTCACTTCGTCTGAATTTTTTTGGGGTTATCCTGGGTAATTTACACATATGTTGCTATGTATGATAATTGTTAAAACTAAGACGCATGTGCAACATCTGGTATTGGTAAAGCCTTCCAGTGGCTTTAACAATACACATTTAAGGACATAAATGGAAGGCATTAGAACTGTGTACAAAAAGATGAGGTTGGTGAAGAGTATCGTAGTCTTGTAGATATAAGCGCCAGTCTTCTTGCCTGGGCTTCACAGTCTTCAAGACTACGGTGCTCTTCATTAACTCCAAGGCTGAGGGACTGATTACCTCATCTTTTGATATATATAGTTTTACTGTCTTCCATTTATGGCCTTGAATTTGTGCTGATAAAGCCACTGGAGGGCGAAACGTCTACAATAAAGATATCCAGATGTTGCACATGTGTCTAAGTTTTATCTTTTCGGTATTGTGTATCATTCAGGTACATGATAATTATACTTATGTGGATCTGCATCTAGATAAACTTACTTATGAAGCAGTTGAAGACATGATCACAAGTGGGCGGTTCCCACTTGTGGAAGTAAGTCATGTTTATAAGGAGGGCCGGAGATTAACCACCAGAGTAGAAGATGCGGAGAAATGTAGCAGTTGAAGGCGATGTCACTTTTTCAACTGCTGCAACAAAGCACTCCAAAGCAAAAAAAAAAAAAAACTCCGTATCCGATTGAGAAAGTCTGCTGCGCAAGTGATGCGCCTTTGTTTTAGCCCTCAAGCACCGTGGCTTGCATCGCAGATGTGCGGGATCAGAATCTGCTATCGTGCACAGTATCGATTGTCTTCTGACAGTCTATGAATATGTAGTCCATCCTACTCTCTGTATCCCGTCTGAATTCCATCTGAATCTCATACAATTCTATTAAGTTCCTGAGGCGAATTCGGCGTCTCTGAACCTGTTAAAGCGTTTCATAATGAAACTCCTAATCTTCATTTATCCTCGACATTCTGAAACTTGAAACTCCCTATTTTTACGGGGTAAAAATCCTCTTGTTTGATCGTTCCTATTCATACCCTTCCCTGTAGAAATTCTCCTATTTAGGAACCCGCCCCCTCCCCTATTTAAGTCTCTTTCACGAGAGAAATCTTCCTATTTTTGTCAGCTGTTTTCCTTCACTTCTTATGAGATCGAGAAAACTTGTCACGTCCTGTACAACACTGAATTATTCGTGGTTATTACTGGGGACTCCGGCAGACTGTGATGAAAGAGAGAGAGAGAGAGAGAAAGAGAGAGAGAGAGAGAGAATCAATGAGAGAGACCTTGTCCTATCTAACATTTCCACCATATTATACTTTAGTAATTTCTTTTAAATTATAAAAAAAAAAATGGCGAAGAAAGGAACTTGCTTGTGAGAGTTTGGAATTACCTTGGCGGTGGGTACTTAGAATGGGAGCTGTATGCAAATGAGCTGACGTGTTCCGTGTGCGAAGAGCCTCGCGGGGGTCGCCCCTGCTGTGTACTTTATCCTTGGCAATGATTATTTTTTTAATATCTTGCCAACGACGTAGGATTTATATAGAGAATTTGGCTTCTCTGAGGTTGTCGATCCCCCTCACCCCCCCCCCTCTCTCTGTCTCTCTCTCATATATAAGAGAGAGAGAGATCCACCTCTAGATAAAAGGCTTTAAGGAACAATACTAAGAGCTTTCCTGTACGAATCATTTACTTCTAGCATATTCTGTTTCATTCATAAATATATAAAGATTTTAATAATATGTACAATGGTACACAAATATTAAAGGATATATTGATGGCACAGGGATATGATTATCAAAAAATACAAAATGCAAAAAAGTGCAAGAGATACATTACATAAATGCAGGAGTGTTTATCAATTACTTTATTTCAAAAAGTTCATGCAGCTCCTAGCTGTTCTGAGATCCTTAGATGCTATGATGAGTCTTTTTTTCATAATTCTCTCAGAAACTTGGATGTCCTCTTTCCCCGTGAGCCTAGAGTCTCAGAGTCTATGGGAACATGTAATAATGAACAAATACACGGTATTGTTTAGAATTCCTGCTGTACAGAATACAGGTGTCTGCCAGAGTGGACGTGCATGTGTGGTCACACACCACCTGCTTGTCATATGTTCAAGTTTGTAAAGTAATTCCATTGGGACGCTTGATGCTTCCTCGGATCTGCAAAGTTTGGGTGGCATGCAGCTGTTGAAAGCTTCTCTTGATGATATTAGCCTCTTCATGCCTCATGCCTTGCTATCTTTCCTTCGAACCCAGGGCAAACAAGACCATGATACTGGAACCAGTCTGCTGAGTCGACGAGGATAGGGGCGGCAATACGAAGTGCAACATCAAATACGAATGATCTGAGGGTCGAGGTGCGTTCCTAGGGAGGAACTGGGAACAACCAACTGAAAGAAATCTTCGCATGAGGAGCTTTGAGTGTTACCAAGCGAGTGTTGAAGCCTATGGTCTCCACTATTGTTCTAGCCAAGTGCGACAGTTTGTGTCTTGGTCTGTCCGGCAACCTTCAATTTACCAAACAAACAACTATAGCCATTTCATATATAATTCAGTGAAAATCAGTCTGTATTTATGAAAAATAATACATTTCATTCTTGTTAAGTAACATTGAGTAAAATAAGGAGTGCGCAATGCAGTATGAAGTTCTAGCAAATTTATTGTCAGAATGCTAAGTTAATTTTGGTGCAAAATAAAAAAAAATATATAGCTTTATTAATTCCCAGCTACTACGTCTCTCGGAATCATTAACATTGGATCCGCAATTATGGGAATGTTCTTAATCGGAGCCACTAACACCTGAACCACCACCATCACTCCCGATACTATAACTACCAGCCCCAGTACCAACACTCCCTACCACTACCACCACCACCTCATCCATCAACCACCACCACCACCTCATCCATCAACCACCACTACCACCACCACCACTACCACCTGATCCATCAAACACTACAGTGTCTGACTAAGTAATAACATGGTTTAATTAAAGCTGTCATGATAGCAGTTGTAATCCACCACAGTCACATCTATCACTTTAGTGCCACTGTGCGACACCTATCACTTCAAAATATTAATAATTCCATTTAAAATGTTCCCTTACACTTCAAAATGGAACAAATACACTATACAGATGGAACAAATACACTTCATAATTAAAAGTAAATTAGAAAACTACCAACTAATGCACGTCGTATAAAACTAATACACTTGATAAGACAATAATACAGTTCAAAGTGGAATTAATACATTTCAAAACGTAACAAATATGTTTCAAAATCAAAATTGAATAATACATTTGTAAAGAGAAAAGATACATCAATGAGAAACTAATTCACTTCACAGAGACAAATATTCTTAAAACGAACAAAGATTTTTTTTTATCAAAAGGGTAGTAATACACTTCAAAATTAAATTAATACACTTCAAAATGGAACAAATGCACTTCAAAATTAAGCCAATACGCTTCAAAATGGATCTCACAGACTGAAGGATGGGCAAACACACCTGAAGGATGATCTGTTACACTCAAGGAGTCAGTACACTCCTGAGAGAGATCTTCCATTTGCTCAGATAGGTCAATATTTATGTGTGTGTGTGTGTGTGTGTGTGTGTGTGTGTGTGTGTGTGTGTGTGTGTGTGTGTGTGTGTGTGTGTGTGTGTGTGTGTGTGTGTGTGTGTGTGTGTGTGTGTGTGTGTGTGTGGGTGTGAACGTGTTTGAGTACGTCTGTCTGTCTGTCCAATAAACATTTTTTTTTTTATTTTCCAAAACACGTTACACTGAATAACCCGGACGTATTTTTCAACTGTAATTTATTCATTTAATCCAAATTCTTTTTTTATTATTTACAAAATAAATTGCTTTTATCACCATGGCTAACTACGTCACAGCTTTTACACGAATAAAAATTAATAAAATCTCTGCAACGTAAGTTAGAGAGGGAGCATAAGTAAAGAATATAGGGGTAATAAAATGCTCTAGATACACTCCTGGTCATTACTGCCTCCGCATCCAAGTTTGCTCTCTGCAATGGCTTAAGTTCGTCGCTTCTCTGAGCTTGCAACTTGTTTAACTCCCATAAAGTTTTAAGTTCCGCAGTGGTTCAGTGGTTAAAAATGGTGGCTCATGGGGGATGGGGATGCATGGCTCTTAATGAAACTCAGTGGGCGCATCAGTTGCATAGGGAGTGCATGGGAGTGCGTGGGTGTGCATGGGAGTGCAATGTTAGTGTGTGGATGTGCATGGAAGAACGTGGTTCTACATGGGTGTGGATGGGATCCAGTAGATGCACATGCTAATACGTAGATGTGCATAAGAGTCCATGTGATCAGGTTTATGTACATATCAGTGCACAATATATTTTTTCCCCTAATGTCATATAACTCACTATTGTAAATTCTGTGCAGAGTTGTGTTGCGTAGGATCTGCGTAGTATTTGCCGTAGTTTATTTTGTTGAGGGAGGTGTGGCCATGACAATTACCCAGGCTCACATTTTTTTGTGGGCGCTACAACTGGTCAGGTTCACAAGACGTAAACCTGGCCATGCATCTGTCCAGTGGCGGGAGAGGCATGACCTCCTCATCTGTGTCACCTTTGTATGGCACCATTTAACTATATTTCTGTATGGGAGTGAACCATGTTTCTGTGATAATCGTTCACCCACGCCAGCCTCTCAGAAACTTCTGCAAATTGCCTAGAGTGGAGGGCTGTCTTCCTCTCTGAGTCCGCAGTATCTTGTCACTGTTCAATGTGCTATTGCGACTGTTGTCTGGCTTATTCTTCCCGTCTCTTTGTTTCTAAGAGTTCTTATATGGTTTTATAGATCCTTATACATTTCTTGTATAAGGATCGTACTGGTGCTCTTTTGGGTTTTATCTCACAGGAGCATTTGTGGGTCTTGTGGATGGTTGCAAGATAATCCTGTCATGATATTCTTCTATCCATAGCTTGCCTCTAGATATTCTACGTTGTAGGCTATCTGTGCACTGTCACAGTCAGGTCACATAGGAATTACACTGTCTAGCATTATAACTGAGTTACAGAACCTCTGTATATCCACCTTAGGATGTTTGATGGTCGCAATTGCTATTCCATGTTTGCATTCACTGGTCAAGGTGTTGACTACTGTATCATAACGTTGTCTATCTTGGATAGAATATTAAGGGTGTCGTGGTCATTTGGATCCTGTAGTTTCATGCATTGAATATATACATATATGTTCCTCCACCATGTACGTAGTGTGTAAATTATTCACGCCATCGTTGACACTTGTTAATACAATACCGTCTAAGCGCTGGTGACGTGAGGGAGAGAATAATGGGCTTTGTTTACTAACAAGAACTATTTAATCTTAATGTATGTTACTACATCTATCCCTTAGTGTAATAAATTATTTGTAAGGAAAGTGTCAATGTTCTATGTTACATTTTCCTGGATGTATTTAAAGTGTATTTTAAGAACTCAGCTTCACCCTAGGTACCATTGTGATTCGGACTGTAGAGTTTATAACAATGGCACTGACATAAGTGCCTAATAGGAGCCCATTGGAGTACACAGAAAAGGCAGACGAGAGATGACCCCCTACGCCTGAGGAATGTGAAGTAATTATGTACCGATCCAAGGTAAGGGAGGATAACTCTAGTTACTTGGATCATGGGCCCTTTACCAAGACAAAGGAACCTCTCCTTCCCCTCTCTTGAAGGGAAGATCTCGTGGAGCATCGAGTCGATCTGCTAACAACAAAATATTCTGTAACTTATCCTAATTCTTTCCGGTTGATATATACAACACAGGACCCATAGGCAGCTTAAATATCGAAGGGAATCTATGGAGCATAAACAGAGAAATAGGAAAAACTGAGCATAGGCTTATGGAAAGCATATGGGAATACTTGGGAAGTAAACACCAAGTATTCTTTTAATAAAGCCCACCAACGGTAAAAGTTTGAAGCCGATCGGAAAAGGAAAAAATTCTTCTGTCTGTGATACTGGTCCAGATCCTTTTGGGACAAATGGGATCGAGATGGAGAAGTAGAAGGCTCTCTCCACACCCACAACCACACACTACAACCAATAATACAATTGTTAAATTATAATACTACTACGACTACTACTACTACTAATAATAATTATTATTAATATTATTACTTCTGCTACCATTAATAATGTTATTATTATTATTATTACTGCTACTACAACTGAAATTACTACGAATACCCTCACTCAACACACACACACACACACACACACACACACACACACACACACACACAATGGTGCTGAAAGAGACATACCAGACTATAAAAGAGGGGACTACACAGGTATGAGGAATTTCCTGCAGGAGATTCTGTGGGAAAGGGAAATGGAAGGACAGTCAGTAAATGAAATGATGGAATACGTAGCGACAAAGTGCAAGGAGGCTGAGGAACGGTTTATACCCAAAGGAAAAAGAATAAATGGGAAGACAAGAAAGAGCCCCTGGTTTACCCAAAGATGTAGGGAGGCAAAGACTCAGAGTGCCAGAGAATGGAAAAGATACAGAAGGCAAAGAACCCAAGCAAACAAGGAGATTAGTCGAAGAGCTAGAAACGAGTATGCACAGGTACGGAGGGAGGCCCAGAAACAGTACGAAAACGACATAGCATCGAAAGTCAAGTCTGACCCGAAACTGATGTACAGCCACATCAGAAGGAAGACAACAGTAAAGGATCAGGTGATAAGGCTGAGGAGGGAAGATGGGGAACTCACAAGTAATGATCAAGAGGTATGTGAGGAGCTCAACTCGAGGTTTAGGGAAGTATTCACAGTGGAGGAAGGGAGGCAGTTGGGTAGACAGGACAGGGTGCATCACCAACAAGGGATGTATCGAGTGCTGGAGGGAATACACACATCTGAGGGGAGGTGAAGCAGTTACTCAGTGACCTTGATACCTCAAAGGCAATGGGTCCGGACAATATCTCACCATGGGTCCTTCGGGAAGGAGCTGAGGTTCTGAGTGTGCCACTTACCAAAATTTTCAACACATCCCTTGAAACTGGGCAGCTACCTGAGATATGGAAAAAGGCCAACGTAGTCCCCATCTTTAAAAAAGGAGACAGAAAAGAGGCACTAAACTACAGACCGGTGTCACTTACGTGTATAGTGTGCAAAGTCTTGGAGAAAATCATCAGAAAAGAATGGTGGAGCATCTGGAGCAGAACAGGTTAATCAACGCCAGACAGCACGGTTTCAGGGAAGGCAAATCCTGTGTAACAAACCTCCTGGAGTTCTATGATAAAGTAACAGAGGTAAGGCAAGAGAGAGAAGGGTGGGTTGACTGCATTTTCTTGGACTGCAGGAAGGCCTTTGACACAGTTCCTCACATGAGATTAGTAAAAAGATGGAAGACCAAGCGTGTATAACAGGAAGGGCACTGGAATGGATCAGGGAATACCTCACAGGAGGCAACAACGGGTCATGGTGCGTGATGAGGTATCACAGTGGGCGCCTGTGACGAGTGGTGTACCGCAGGGGTCAGTCCTAGGACCAGTGCTATTCTTGCTATATGTGAATGACATGACGGATGGGATAGACTCAGAAGTGTCTCTTTTCGCAGATGATGTGAAATTAATGAGGAGAATCACATCGGATGAAGACCAAGCAGGACTTCAAAGTGACCTGGACAAGCTTGACATCTGGTCTAGCAACTGGCTTCTCGAATTTAACCCCACCAAATGCAAAGTCATGAAGATCGGAGAAGGGCAAAGAAGACCGCTGACAGAGTACAGGCTAGGTGGACAAAGGCTACAAACCTCATCAAAGGAGAAAGACCTTGGGGTGAGTATAACACCAAGCACGTCTCCGGAAGCACACATAAACCAGATAACCGCGGCAGCATATGGGCGACTGGCAAACCTAAGATTAGCGTTCCGTTACCTTAACAAGGAATCGTTCAAGACACTGTATACCGTATACGTCAGGCCCATACTAGAGTATGCAGCACCAGTCTGGAACCCACACCTGGTCAAGCACGTCAAGAAACTAGAGAAAGTGCAAAGGTTTGCGACAAGGTTAGTTCCACAACTCAGGGTCTGTCTTATGAAGAAAGGTTGAGGGAAATAGGACTAACAACACTGGAGGAAAGAAGGGTCAGAGGAGACATGATAACGACATACAAAATACTGCGGGGAATTGACAAGGTAGATAGTGACAGGTTGTTTCAGAGAGGGAACACAGAAACAAGGGGACACAACTGGAAGCTGAAGACTCAGATGAGTCAAAGGGATGTCAGGAAACATTTCTTCAGCCACAGAGTAGTCAGGAAGTGGAATGGACTAGAGAAAGATATAGTGGAGGCAGGAACCATACATAGTTTTAAGACAAGGTATGATAAAGCTCATGGAGCAGGGAGAGCAGAGACCCAGTAGCAGACAGCGAAGAGGCGGGGCCAGGAGCTGAGTCTCGACCCCTGCAACCACAATTAGGTGAGTACAATTAGGTGAGTACACACACACACACACACACACACACACACACACACACACACAAACACACACACACACACACACACACACACACACACACACACACTATACACTGAGAAACAAAATAATTTCAGGCAAGAGTAAAGACAAAACCAGGTCAGTGTTCTTACTTCCCCCCTTTTATCTTCCCCACTTACCCTCTCCCCATTTCCCTTCACTTCCCCTCTTCTCCTCTCCCCCTCTCACTCCCTTCTGCAGTTGGAGGGCTTCCGGTGTAATCTTCAGTGGTGAGAGGAGTGAAGGGAGTGGCAGACGGGGAAGAGGGGAGTGGCAGACGAGTGAGGGGAGTGGCAGAGGAGTGAGGGGAGTGGCAGACGGGAAGAGGAAAAAGAAGGGTGGGAGGACCCTCCTAGTCGCTCATTTCTATATTTTTGACAAAAATGCCTTGAAAAGCCAAACACTTTTTATGCATCTTCAAGAGATGTTTAAGGCAACAACATGATTTTTTTTTTTTTTTTGCATTTTTTTAGACGAATTTGGCGTTGCTTGTGTCTGGAGCGGGGACAGACAGCACGGTCATGCTATTAATGGCTTCTTCAAAGTCCAGTAGAGTTAGGGTTATGTCAGAAGTTTTGGCAGGAAGACGGGGAATAGAGTGAAGGAAGAGGGTATGAGGAGAGGTAAACTGAAGAGGAGGGGAGTAAAGGGAATCTTAGTAGTAAGGAGAAATATCCAAGGAAGGGTAGAGAAGGGCAGGGAAGGGGAGAAAACATGAAGAATATATATGTAAGTTTTCTGCTGAGAAGTAAACTGTAGCCTAGTTATCTCTATTTCTAGATCAGGGGTGCTTAACCTGGGGTCTGTGAAATCCCCAGGGGTTCACGTGGTAGGTTCAACGAGGAGACGGAATTACCTGAAGAGAGAGTATACCTGGAGAGAGTTCCAGGGGTCAACGCCCCTGCGGCCCGGTCTGTGACAAGGCCTCATGGTGGATCAGAGCCTGAT
>WNWK01003951.1:7500-30000 GCA_009830355.1 Cherax destructor | reverse complement strand
CTCTCCGATCCGTTGAGCCCCATTAATCTCTAAAAACTTTTAATCCATAAATCGAAGGAATCCTCGAAATCGCTGTTGATATACTGTTGCCAGAGATTATGATCTCTAAACTGGCTTCGTGTAGGAGAAATGTTGAACAAATATTATGCCAGCGATGTTGTGTCTAAACGAGAGATATCTGGAGTGGATACCAATGGTGCCTTGATGCCACACCAAGGATGCCTTGATGCCACACCAAGGATGCCTTGATGCCACACCAAGGATGCCTTGATGCCACACCAAGGATGCCTTGATGCCACACCAAGGATGCCTTGATGCCACACCAAGGATGCCTTTATGCCAACACCAAGGATACCTTGACCCCCGACACCAAGGATGCCTAGATGCCGACACCGAAGATGCCTTGACCCCCACACCAAGGAAGCCTTGAACCCACACCAATGATGTCTTGAACCCACATCAAGGATACCTTGAACCCACACCAAGAATGCCTTGAACTCACACCAAGGGTGACTTGAACCCACATCAAATATGCCTTGAACCCACACCAAGGATGTCTTGAACCCACACCAAGGATGCCTTGAACCCACACCAAGGATGCCTTGAACCCACACCAAGGATGTCTTGAACCCACACCAAGGATTTCTTGAACCCACACCAAGGATGCCTTGAACCCCACACCAGTGACGTGTATGTCAGAGGGTTGCCACATGTTACTTGTAATGTTCACATCCACAACATAGATATTCTTACAGACGTCCCTTTCCCTTCATGAAATGAAATATGACAGACAATTAATTATGAAACTAATCAAAAAAGGTAGACTGATAATAGTAAAAAAACTCTATATCTTTATTATTACATATACTTTAAATTGCATCAGGTAATTTAAGGTAAACACTAAAAATCTGATTATACACACACACACACACACACACACACACACACACACACACACACACACACACACACAAAGAGAAAAAAGAGAGAGAGAGAGAGAGAGAGAGAGAGAAAGTAGTAGATTACTTTGATTTAGAGAATCGTTCAGACCCTGTACACTGGTACGTTAGGCCCATATTTGGGTAATGCAGCACCATTTGGAACCCACACCTAGCAACATGTGAAGAAGCTCGAGAAAGTGCAAGGTTTGCAACAAGACTAGTCCCGGAGCTAAGGGGTATGTCCTACGAGGGAGGTTAAGGGAAATCGACCTGACGACACTGGAAGACAGGAGAGATAGGGGAGACATGATAACAACATATAAGATACTGAGAGGAATTGACAAAGTGGACAGAGACAGAATGTTCCAGAGATGGGACACAACAACAAGGGGACACAGATGGAAGTTGAAGACTCAGATGAATCACAGAGATGTTAGGAAGTATTTCTTCAGTCACAGAGTTGTCGGGAAGTGGAATAGTTTAGGAAGCGATGTAGTGGAGGCAGGCTCTATACATAGCTTTAAGCAGAGGTATGATAAAGCTCATGGCGCAGGGAGAGTGACCCAGTAGCGGCCAGTGAAGAGGCGGGGCCAGGAGCTTTGAATCGACCCCTGCAACCACAACTAGGTGAGTACAACTAGGTGAGTACACACACACATATATATATATATATATATATATATATATATATATATATATATACATTATTAAATAAAAAACTTTATATATGTAACTGATATTCTAAAGAAAACAAACTTGGTCATGAGCCCTCACTGATGGGTCAACTGAGTCGACTTCTTTTTGAGAAGAAGTGAATCTTTATGGAACATCAGACGATGGTGAGGCTCAGTGATCACCCCTCAAACAGACCACCTTTTCATGGGATAATTGGATAATATTAATTATCCCATTTCCCTGATATCCTTGACTCAGAGACCGTGAAGAGAGAGAGAGAGAGAGAGAGAGAGAGAGAGAGAGAGAGAGAGAGAGAGAGAGAGAGAGAGAGAGAGAGAGAGAGAGAAGTAGTAGATTACTCTTGATTTAGAGACAACAAGAACCTTTCGGTCTACATAGAGGTCATCTGGTGAAAAAGCAACAACTGAATTTTGCCTTCCAGATAGGAAAAAATAAGCAGAAGGCGCTCTCCCCACTCTCCACTTCCTGACAGGAGGATGTGGAGAGTGGGGAGAGCGTTTATATAAGAATCTTAGCATACAAACGAAGAACCCGGGTTCAGTCTGGGCCGAATGGAGACCTATGAGCAAATCTCCTTTCATTCGTACCTTTCACCTAGCAGCAACTATATAGATATCTGGGTGTTAGATGTTCTGTTGTGGGTGGCATCCTGGGGAAATGGTAGTATACAATAGCAGGTGCTGAGTTGTGGGTGGCATCCTGGGGGATGGTAAAATACATTTTGAAACGAGCTGAAGCAGGATAGCAGCTCTAAGCTTACAATTTAACTCTATCTCTAAATCTATCTCTATCTCTCGACGCAGATTATGCTCTTCACCAGCACTCTAAGAGTCTTGGAGGCCCATCTAACCTGAGCCTAATCTCGTTATTCCACAAGATCACCGGAGATTTTCGCGTCGAATTGGCTCTTCCTGATGATTAGGAGGTGGTGGAAGTGGGGAGGTGGGGGAAGTAGGGAGGGAAGTGGTGAAGTGGAAGATATGATGATTGGGGAGGGAGGGTGGTGGTGGTGGAAAGTTAGGGGAGCATTGGAAGAGGTGGAGTGGAACAAAGGAGGATAAGAAGGGTAGGTAGTGGAGGAAGGTAGTGAGGTAGAGGGGAAGAAGTGGGGGGAGATAGAGGGGACGAAGTGGGGAGGAGGTATTGGGGAAGGAGGTAGGGTGAGAGGGAAGGTTAAGAGGTGGGAAGAAGGTAGAGGAGAGACAAGGTTTAGAAGTGTAGGTAGGTGAAGTATTCCCCCCTTCCCCCCGTGATAAGTGGAATATTACCTCCCAGTGAAAGAAGGAGTATTCCCCCGGTGTGATGTGTGGAGTATTCCCCCGGTGTGATGTGTGGAGTATTTCCCCGGTGTGATGTGTGTAGTATTCCCCCGGTGTGATGTGTGGAGTATTTCCCCGGTGTGATGTGTGTAGTATTCCCCCGGTGTGATGTGTGGAGTATTCCCCCGGTGTGATGTGTGAGTATTTCCCCGGTGTGATGTGTGTAGTATTCCCCCGGTGTGATGTGTGAGTATTCCCCGGTGTGATGTGTGTAGTATTCCGGTGTGATGTGTGGAGTATTTCCCCGGTGTGATGTGTGTAGTATTCTCCTGGTGTGATGTGTGGAGTATTCCCCCGGTGTGCTGTGTGTAGTATTCTCCCGGTGTGATGTGTGTAGTATTCCCCCGGTGTGATGTGTGTAGTATTCCCCCGGTGTGATGTGTGTAGTATTCCCCGGTGTGATGTGTGGAGTATTCCCCCGGTGTGTTGTGTGTAGTATTCCCCCGGTGTGATGTGTGTAGTATTCCCCCGGTGTGATGTGTGTAGTATTCCCCCGGTGTGATGTGTGTAGTATTCCCCCGGTGTGTTGTGTGTAGTATTCCCCCGGTGTGATGTGTGTAGTATTCCCCCGGTGTGATGTGTGTAGTATTCCCCCGGTGTGATGTGTGTAGTATTCCCCCGGTGTGTTGTGTGGAGTATTCCCCCGGTGTGTTGTGTGTAGTATTCCCCCGGTGTGATGTGTGTAGTATTCCCCCGGTGTGATGTGTGTAGTATTCCCGGTGTGATGTGTGTAGTATTTCCCCGGTGTGATGTGTGGAGTATTTCCCGGTGTGATGTGTGAGTATTCCCCGGTGTGTTGTGTGTAGTATTCCCCGGTGTGATGTGTGAGTATTCCCCGGTGTGTTGTGTGTAGTATTCCCCGGTGTGATGTGTAGTATTCCCCGGTGTGATGTGTGTAGTATTCCCCGGTGTGATGTGTGTAGTATTCCCGGTGTGGAGTTTCCGGAGTGTTGTGTGTAGTATTCCCCGGTGTGTTGTGTGTAGTATTCCCCGGTGTGATGTGTGTAGTATTCCCCGGTGTGTGTGTGTAGTATTCCCAGGTGTGTGTGTGTAGTATTCCCCGGTGTGATTGTGTAGTATTCCCCGGTGTGTTGTGTGTAGTATTCCCCGGTGTTATGTGTGTAGTATTCCCCGGTATGTGTGTGTAGTATTCCCCGGTGTGATGTGTGTAGTATTCCCCGGTGTGATGTGTGTAGTATTCCCCGGTGTGATGTGTGAGTATTCCCCGGTGTGATGTGTGTAGTATTCCCCTGGGGATGTGTTGTGTGTGAGTATTCCCCGGTGTGATGTGTGAGTATTCCCTCGGTGTGATGTGATGTGAGGTGGATTCCCCGGTGTGTTGTGTGAGTATTCCCCGGTGTGATGTGTGGAGTATTCCCCGGTGTGATGTGTGGAGTATTCCCCGGTGTGATGTGTGAGTATTCCCCGGTGTGATGTGTGGAGTATTCCCCGGTGTGATGTGTGTAGTATTCCCCCGGTGTGTTGTGTGGAGTATTCCCCCGGTGTGTTGTGTGGAGTATTCCCCGGTGTGATGTGTGGAGTATTCCCCCGGTGTGATGTGTGTAGTATTCCCCCGGTGTGTTGTGTGGAGTATTCCCCCGGTGTGATGTGTGGAGTATTCCCCCGGTGTGATGTGTGGAGTATTCCCCCGGTGTGATGTGTGGAGTATTCCCCCGGTGTGATGTGTGGAGTATTGGTCCGTGTGGTGGTTGACAGCAACGCTTAGGAAGAGCTTAAGGAGTACACGACTGCTAAGAATCACCTGAGGAATCCATGAGTTTTCCGAACACGTTCGTCAGAAAATGTTCAGAAGTTTCTGACCTTTGCGAATCATCATTTGTCGGGAAAGATGAAGGAAGAGGATGAGCAGGAGGAGCAGGAGGAGGAGGAGGAGGAAGAAGAAGAAGAGAGGATTAAGAGATGAGGAAGAGGGAACAAAAGGAAAGAAAATAAGTTGACTCATGAACTAATGTGCCGTCAGACTGACAGACAGATGCTGTAGAGGATCTGACACGCTGTAGAGGATCTGACACGCTGTAGAGGATCAAATACCTCAACCAGCTTCATGGAGCTCATTGACTCGCTACAGAATGGTTTTGTATTGACTCGAATACAGAGCGAATGCCTAATTGCTAGTAGATTAATGCAAAAAAATAGCAGTAGTTGCAGCAGCACCATTAGAAGTAGTAGCAGCAGCAGCAGCAGCAATAGTAGTAGTTGTAGTAAGAGTAGTAGCAGCAGTAGTTGTAGCAGTAGTAATAGAGGCAGTAGTAGTAGTAGTAGTAGTGGCAGTAGTAATAGTAGTAGTAGTAGTAGTAGTAGTAGTAGCAGTAGTAATGCCAGTAGTAGTAGTGGTGGTAGTAGTAGTAGTAGTAGTAGTAGTAGTAGTAGTAGTAGTAGTAATGGCAGTAGTAGTAGTTATAGCAGTAGCAGTAATAAATCCAAACTCAACCTCCTTTTCTATTAAATGTACAATGTACAATATACAATGTACATACACTATTTTTTGAGAGCATGTAAATTTCCTTGACGTGTGTTTCACTGGGCAGGAAGAACAACTGGAGGAGTGGAGGTTGGGGTGAGATCCTTTTGCTATTCCATCCTCACCTCAGCCTTCAAGAAGGTCGTAAGAGTAGCTAGACCTTCTTGGTTTAGACAGTAAGAACGTCTGATCTTGGTTTGTAACCTTCATATACACACTTCCCTCTAATCCCTACCATTAAATTCTCCTGTCTCCTTTTCTCTCTTAATTTCTTATAGCTGTTCTCCCATCCTGTCTTTACTCCCACTCTGTTTCTTCTACGTCTTCTCTATGTTCCCTCCTCTACTGTTCTTTTATGCGTCTTTCCCTCGCCATTCTTTGGTTTCTCTCTTCTCTGTCTCATCTTCTGTGCCTCCCTCTATCCTGCGTCCTTACTTTATCTCCTCCAATGCTCTCCACCCCCAACACATCTATCCTTTTCCATCCCTCAAATTCCTGCTAATACAAACCCTTTCTTTTTTTCCTTTCCATCCCTCTTTTCTCCATATTACCTCCAGCCTCTACTCCAGCATTCTTCCTCCGCAACTCCTCTTAACATCTTCCCTCCACTCCACTTCTTTCCCCACCACCCTCCACATTTTCCCTCCACCCTTATTTCAGCATCTTCCCCTCCACCTCACTGCCTCACAACTGACACTCTAATTCCTCCCTATTTTCGTACCTTCACGGAACTTCTCGTATGTTTTCTGCTGACACAAACTTCCTCTACTAAGCTTAACACTATCTTAAACGAGAACATTTTGAAGCATAATCGTTCATAATTATTATTACTATTATTAAATTAGAGGTAATATCAGAAATAGCAAGAGTAGCAGCAGCAGCAGAAGCAGCAGAAGCAGTAGCAGAGCGAGCAGCAGCAGCAGCGCGCAGCAGTAACGGCAGGCAGCAGCGGCAGCAGCGAAGCAGCAGAAGCAGTAACGGCAGCAGCAGCAGCAGCAGCGCAGCGGCGCAGCAGCAGCGCATTAGTAGAGAGTAGTCATTATATGTAGGTAGTAGCAGTAATAGTAGTGTAGAAGTAGAGTGGTAGCCTTAGTAGTAGTAGAGGAGTAGTAGTAGTGAGTAGTGCAGTGAGGCATGTAGGAGTAGAGTGAGCAGTGAGTAGTAGTAGACGGAGTAGTGTAGGGTAGCAGTGTAGTAGTAGAGTAGATGGAGAGCAGTAGAGTAGTAGTAGTAGTAGAGTAGTAAGCAGTAGTAGTAGTAGTAGTAGTAGTAGTAGAGTAGTAGTAGTAGTAGTAGTAGTAGTAGTAGTAGTAGTAGTAGTAGTAGATGTAGTTGTTGTTGTGTTGTAGAAACAGTAATAGTGTAGTAGTAGGAATAGTTGTGTCAGTAAGTAATATCATTAATATTGGTACAATATGCCCATTTTCCTATTTAACTTCCTTACACATATCGAAAAGCGGCGCATTGGAATATAAACTATTGATCCTGACGGCAGTGTAGCGGGAGGGACCGAAGAGTAGGAGAGAACCTCCTGCTTCTTTATCATGACCTAATTCATATAGGATCTGTTGCTTTTACAATGAAAGTATTCTAGTATTTACTGCAAATAACCTCGAGACATTTAAAAAAAAAAAAAGTCTCTCTCATCCGTATTTTATAAGTTAGGGGTACCCAGTTCCTCTCCTCTCTCCCTCTCACTCCCTTCATGATTTTGTTGGAATGCCTACACTCGCCTCTCGAAATTTCAAGCAGAGTCGGCAAAGGGAAGATGTCTAGTAATGGGATTAGTTCAGTGGAAAAACTTAGATGGACGTGCTCGTTGAATTTAGATGATAAGTTAACGAAATTTGCTCTGTTTCCCGAGTCGACCGTCATTGCTTTTACAAAGTACCACAGCAAATGTTTGGTGTATATGTATATGTATGTCATGCCGCATAGGTAAAATTGGTCAATTAGCAAGAACTCATTTAAAATTAAGTGCTTTCTAAAATTTTCTATATTACGTTTAAAGACATATATTTTTTCATTTATGTTAATGTAAAAATTAATAATTTTGTAGCAAAAGAACCTTAGAAAACTTACCTAACCTTGTTATAACAAGCGCAATTTAATTTAGCCTAATCCAACTAAATATATTTTAGATAAGTTTACAATAATTTAATAATAAACAAACACAATGAAATACATTTTTTTCGTTAGATTAAGAATGATTTTTGCGAAATTATTGCATACACAAATTTTCGCTTGCCTTATTCGGCAAGAAGAGCGTTGCTATTTAAACCAAAATAGCAAGTTTTACCTATTTGGCACGACATATATATATATATATGAGTACACACACTCAGTAAACACAAAACACACACACACACACACACACACACACACACACACACACACACACACACACACACACACACACACACACACACACATACACACACACACACACACACACATACACACACACACACACACACTGTCTAATATTTATTGCTGATCATCATTATCAACTTGAGGTGAAATAACACCTATTGCAGGTTATTTTAACCGAAGAACACGTGTTGCAGATTACTTTTAACCGAAGAACATCTGTTGCAGGTTATTCTTAACCGAAGAACAACTGTTGCAAGTTATTTGTAACTGAAAAACACCTGTTGAAGGTTAATGTTAACCAAAGAACACCTGTTGCTGGTTATTTTTAATCGAAAAAAAACCCTGCTGCAGAGTTGTTGTTTTAACAGAAAAACACCTGTTCCGGGCTTGCCAGATATTCTTTTAATATCTGAGAAATACCTGCTGCAGGTTATTCTAGACTCAATACCTGTTTATTCTTACAGAAAAAATACTCATGGCTATGAATTCTCTCACAGAAATATACTTTTTCCCCATGAATTCCCATACAGCTAATATACCCTTCCCATGAATTCTCTCACAGAAATATACCCTTCCCCATGGATTATCTTACAGCAATATACCCTTCCCCATGAATTTTCTCACATAAATATACCCTTCCCAATGAATTCTCTCACAGAAATATACCCTTCCCCATGAATTCTCTCACAGAAATATACCTTTCCACATGAATTCTCTCACAGAAATATACCTTTCCACATGAATTCTCTCACAGAAATATACCCTTCCCCATGAATTCTCTCACAGAAACATACCTTTCCACATGAATTCTCTCACAGAAATATACCTTTCCACATGAATTCTCTCACAGAAATATACCCTTCCTATGAATTCTCTCACAGAAATATACTTTGAGAGATTAGGTAATAAGTAAAAGAGTTTGTGTAGGTGCAGGGACCCTGGCATGGCTGACACCAACAGTAAGTCATATAGCTCTCGTCCAACAGGTGGTTTACGGCCGTTAAGGGTAATGGAGGGAGGAGAGCCTTAACGACCCCGTTGAGGGTCCGTACGGTCGGGTATTTAACACCGAGTTTGAATTGCCTTCCAACGGCTTGCTCGCGCATTACTGTTTTGCTCAACGGTATTAACGGGGATGTAAAGTTTTCCCCGTTGGGAGGTTTTAATTCTGTCTGAGAGCTACTGTTATGGCTTCCTCCTCTTGTTACCTTGGAAGACATGCTCCGTCTGGAGGCGAGTGTTTCTTCTGTTTTGGCATCAGGGTCTGTCTGTCTGTGTCTGTCTGGCACTTTGTGTGTCTGTCCGTCTGATTAGCTATGTGTGCGTGTGTATCTGTGTGTCTACATATTTGTCTGTTTCTTTTTATGTCCTATTCGGCAAGACACACACACACTTTCACACAATCAGTAAATGAAATGATGGAATACGTAGCGGCAAAGTGCAAGGAGGCAGAGGAACGGTTTATACCCAAAGGAAAAAGATTAAATGGGAAGACCAGTAAGAGCCCTTGGTTTACCCGAAGGTGCAGGGAGGCGAAGGCTCAGAGTGTCAGAGAATGGAAAAGGTACAGAAGGCATATAACCCAAGTAAACAAAGTAGTCGAAGAGCTAGAAACGAGTATGCACAGGTACGGAGGGAGGCCCAGAAACAGTACGAAAATGACATAGCATCGAAAGTCAAGTCTGACCCGAAACTGATGTACAGTCACATCAGAAGGAAGACAACAGTCAAGGACCAGGTGATAAGGCTGAGGAGAGAGGATGGGGAACTCACAAGTAATGATCAAGAGGTATGTGAGGAGCTCAACTCGAGGTTTAAGGAAGTATTCACAGTGGAGGCAGGAAGGCAGCTGGGTAGACAGGACGGAGTGCATCACCAACAAGGGATGTATCAAGTGCTGGAGGGCATACACACAACTGAGGGAGAGGTGAAGCAGTTACTCAGTGACCTTGATACCTCAAAGGCGATGGGTCCGGACAATATATTCCCGTGGGTCCTTCGGGAAGGAGCTGAGGTTCTGAGTGTGCCACTTACCATAATATTCAACACATCACTTGAAACTGGGCAGCTACCTGAGATATGGAAAAAGGCCAACGTAGTCCTCATCTTTATAAAAGGAGACAGAAAAGAGGCACTAAACTATAGACCAGTGTCACTTACGTGTATAGTATGCAAAGTCTTAGAGAAAATCATCAGGAAAAGAATGGTGGAGCATCTGGAGCAGAACAGGATAATCAACGACAGACAGCACGGATTCAGGGAAGGCAAATCCTGTGTAACAAACCTCCTGGAGTTCTATGATAAAGTAACAGAGAGTGGGTTGACTGCAGTTTCCTGGACTGCAGGAAGGCCTTCGATACAGTTCCTCATATGAGATTAGTGAAGAAGTTGGAAGACCAAGCGTGTATAACAGGAAGGGCACTGGAATGGATCAGGGAATACCTCACAGGGAGGCAACAACGGGTCATGGTGCGTGATGAGGTATCACAGTAGGCGCCGGTGACGAGCGGTGTACCCCAGGGGTCAGTCCTAGGACCAGTGCTATTCTTGGTATATGTGAATGACATGACGGACGGGATAGACTCAGAAGTGTCTCTGTTCGCAAATGATGTGAAATTAATGAGGAAAATCACATCGGATGAAAACCAAGCAGGACTTCAAAGAGACCTGGACAAGCTTGACATCTGGTCTAGCAACTGGGTTCTCGAATTTAACCCCACCAAATGCAAAGTCATGAGGATCGGAAAAGGGCAAAGAAGACCGCTGACAGAGTACAGGCTAGGTAGACAAAGGCTACAAACCTCATCAAAGGAGAAAGATCTTGGGGTGAGTATAACGCCAAGCACGTCTCCGGAAACACACATCAACCAGATAACTGCGGCAGCATATGGGCGACTGGCAAACCTAAGATTAGCGTTCCGTTACCTTAAAAAGGAATCGTTCAAGACACTGTACACTGTGTACGTCAGGCCCATACTAGAGTATGCAGCACCAGTCTGGAACCCACACCTGGTCAAGCACGTCAAGAAATTAGAGAAAGTGCAAAGGTTTGCGACAAGGCTAGTTCCACAGCTCAGGGGAATGCCATATGAAGAAAGGTTGAGGGAAATAGGACTAACAACACTGGAGGACAGAAGGGTTAGAGGAGACATGATAACGACATACAAAATACTGCAGGGAATCGACAAGGTAGATAGTGACAGGATGTTCCAGAGAGGGAATACAGAAACAAGGGGACACAACTGGAAGCTGAAGACTCAGATGAGTCAAAGGGATGTTAGGAAGCACTTCTTCAGCCATAGAGTAGTTAGGAAGTGGAATAGTCTAGCGAACGATATAGTGGAGGCGGGAACCATACATAGTTTTAAGACAAGGTATGATAAAGCTCATGGAGCAGGGAGAGCAGAGACCCAGTAGCGGACAGCAAAGAGGCGGGGCCAGGAGCTGAGTCTCGACCCCTGCAACCACCATTAATTGAGTACAATTAGGTGAGTACACAGCCCCGGTGGCCTGGTGGCTAAAGCTCTCGCTTCACGCACGGAGGGCCCGGGTTCAATTCCCGGCGGGGCGGAAACATTTCGAAGTGTTACCTTACACACACACACACATACAACAGGCCTAGTGTCTAATCGACATATGCCTAAGACAAAATGTTAACTAACACACACACACACACAAACATATATATATATATATATATATATATATATATATATATATATATATATATATATATATATATATATATATAGTGCAAGTGCTTTATTAATAGACAGAATACATTGACAGAAAACACAAACATGAGCATGACTACATTGGTACAATATATATATATATATATATATATATATATATATATATATATATATATATATATATATATATATATATATATATATATATATATATATATATAATATATTATATATTTTATATTATATTGAGGTACCACCTCTAGAACTTTACTGGGAACTCTCATTCTCAGAGAAAACAATAAACGTACCTCAGGGAAAACTTAAGGTTCTCCCCGGAGCTGTTTGAATATTTTCTTCTCCTACCACCACCTATAATTTATATTATAAGAACATAAGAAAGAAGGAACACTGCAGCAGGCCTACTGGCCCATGCGAGGCAAGTCCAAGTCTCCCACCAGCTTAAGCCAATGCCCCGACCCAGCCAGGTCAGGTTACATTCACTTAAGGAAGGAGCACGGCATCTGACCTAGTAGCACAAACTAGTCAGGTCCAACTCACACCCACCCGCACCCACTCATATATGTATCTAGCCTATTTTTAAAACTACACAACGTTTTAGCCTCTATAACTGTACTCGTGAGTATATGTACTTTATTAATAGACAGAATACATTGATAGAAAACACAAACATGAATACATTGGTACAATATATAAAACATTATGAATCTCCTCCAGCTCCGAAGCCGGACTCGAGGCCAGCACGTGGCATGCATTTCCTCTCTGGATGGCCACGCTGAGGCGCTGGAACATGAAAGTGGCTGCCCTTGGGTCCCTGGTGGTGTCGATGAGTCTAGAACCCAGTTCTTTAAGGAAACGTGTGACATTTTTTCCCCATGATCCCAAGGTCTCTGATCCCACTGGGACAAATTGATACTGTTGGCTTATGTCCCTGTACTTGCCGGTCTTGTACTCCTCTCTGTGGTCAGCAGCTCCTCCCTGTCGCCCGACACTGTGATGGATGTAGGTGTCAGCCAGTGTCGACACACAGGTATAATCCCATGCTAAGAGCTTGCCATTCTTCCAAGGATAGATGGTAATCCCTTCGAGGCGGTTTGCTGGGTAGTGGGTATTGTTGGCTGCTAGTGATCGGGGCTCTCTCTCGGCTGGGCATCCAGCTGTCGTTGACTTCACTGTGTCCTGCATGCCAGCCTTTGGTTTTGGAACAGTTAAGACCATGTGGACAATATTGGTCGGCTTGCTCATCGCCACAAATACACATATATTTCGTGTGAATTGGGACAGCAAGGCGCAGAGCCACTGCAATACGGAGAGTCTTAGGGTCGAGGCGTGTTCCCATTGCCGAAATGGGAACTGTTTGGAGGAAGTCCTCAGAGTGATGGGCACTCACAGCTAGGAGGCGGGCAGTCTCTCTGTCTGATGTTACAGCCCTAAGCATGCTGGCAAGCGTCTTTTCAGCGATGGGGCCATCCCAACTTGACTGTTTGTAGGCCAGTTCTGCACTAGGTTTTGGTGCTGGAGCAGCAAGAGTCTCCCATTCAGTGATGGTACTGGCGTAGCTAGGGTCCTGTATTCCTTCTGAATCACTGAGGTTGTCCGGAAGAATTTGTTTGGTTAACTCATTTGATGCTATGGAAGAGGATAAGAAAGCTGGTAGGGCAATCTGGGAGGATTTGCGTACTCCCAGCCCCCAAGTCTGACTTGAAGTGAGGCTTGCAACCGCTGTCCATCTTCGAGGGAAAGATTCAATACACTCTCTAGCATGGTCTTGAGGAGAGAGTCATATTCCTTGAGTTTCGGACTGCTGAAGGCTGGGGAGCATCTCAGGAAGTATGTATGTTTTGGGATTGACAGGCACCTGGTGAGTAGGTAGAAGGCATCATGTGTATCAATGTCTTTCATCCTACCTTCCATCGTCCTGAGGTCTGAGATTTTTTTTCCTAGAACCAGATCGATGGCATTGGGCCCAAGAGGAGCACCCAGGAGAGTGCTGTTGACTGGATCAATGGCTCGTGCTCCTGGCAAAACAGCACTAATATTCTGGATCATATGTCGATTTATAGAAACTATTTCACATTTGGTGGGGTTTAAAGATAGGCTCAGGCTTTCTCCCATGTCTTTAATTTTTCTGATGTCCTCTAGGAGAGATTCTGTAGTGCCAGCTAAGGTACCATCATTCAAGAACCAGATATTGAGCTCATTGGAGAGCGCTTCTGTGACTTCCTTGATGACCAGGCAGAATATAAAGGGGGCGAGAGGGTCCCCCTTTTGCACACCCTCACACGAGTCAATTTCATGGTCCCCAAACAATAGTTTAGAAGTCACACTAAACACGATTCTATGAAGGGATAGGGGAAAGGGAAGTGTCTAGAAACTGCTTGGAGAGCAGCATCTCTTCTGACTAAGTTGAAAGCGTTGATTAAGGCTTTTTCATTGGACATGTTGTTGATGTATACTCGTGCTGCATGGGCAGCTGCTTCACAGCCTTGTTGAACACCAAAACCGAGCTGAGTTGGTTTCAACATTGAGGCAGCATCTTGACTCACCATTCGTACTGCAGCCTTGGCAACTAGGCGCCGGAGGGTGTTGTCCACTGCAATGGGTCTGATTCCTCCATCCTTCTTCCGGAGGGCACACAGTGAGGCACCAAAGAAAAGGGGTCTAATGGCCTCTGGGACACTACCAGCCAGGCACACATTGGAAAATTTGGTGAGTTCAGACAGCAACCTCTCTGAAACCTCACCAAGTGCTGGATTGAGCATTTGTTTTAAGTGTTGTGGCCTTAAACAGGTGAAACCTCCCGCTGAGCCGAATAGGTAAAATTGGTCAATTAGCAAGAACTCATTTACAATTAAGTCCTTTCTAAAAATTTCTCTTATACGTTTAAAGACATATTTTTTTCATTTATGTTAATGTAAAAATGAATAATTTTGTACCAAAAGAACCTTAGAAAACTTACCTAACCTTATTACAACAAGCGCAATTTAATTTTGCCTAATCCAACTAAATATATTTTAGATAGGTTTACAATAATTTATTAATAAACACAAAGAAATATACTTTTTTCGTTAGGTTCAGAATGATTTTTGCGAAATTATTGCATACACA
Organism: Cherax destructor; assembly: GCA_009830355.1. Lineage (NCBI taxonomy): Eukaryota > Metazoa > Arthropoda > Malacostraca > Decapoda > Parastacidae > Cherax > Cherax destructor. The sequence goes on along the minus strand of WNWK01003951.1, from coordinate 15,368 downwards.
AATTTTTGTTTGCCTTATTCGGCAAGAAGAGCGTTGCTATTTAAGCCAAAATCGCCACGACTTTCATATACAAACACGATAGATTGCTATGTTAAAAAATTAATGCATATATAACAGGTATAAACAAGGCAATGTATTTACCACAGGAAGTTAAATACCTACCATCGGAAGTATATTGTTTATTTTTCATTCGGCTGTCTTTATCACAATGGAAAAAGTCGGGATTGGTGCGTTGACTGTTCCCAGAGCAGCCAGCACCACCATCCTATTTACGTCATGGGTATTTTGCTATTAAAGAGCTCAACAGCACAATTTTGTTCCGGAAGGATTCGAGGATAGAAATTGGGAAGAGCTTGGTGGGTGGATGCTGCTCTTTCTTTCTTTCTTTCTCTCTCTCTCTCTCTCTCTCTCTCTCTCTCTCTCTCTCTCTCTCTCTCTCTCTCTCTCTCTCTCTCTCTCTCTCTCTCTCTCTCTCTCACACACTCTCTCTGTCACGCACACGCGAAAGCTCTGCCTATTGATGTGCCAAGATGTTGAGCTTGTGTGTACTCACCTATCTGTGGTTGCAGGGGTCGAGTCATAGCTCCTGGCCCCGCCTCTTCACTGATTGCTACTAGGTCCTCTCTCTCCCTGCTCCATGAGCTTTATCAAACCTAGTCTTAAAACTATGTATGGTTCCTGCCTCCACTATGTCGCTTTCTAGGCTATTCCACTTCCTGACAACTCTATGACTGAAGAAATACTTCCTAACATCCCTTTGACTCACAGGAGTCTTCAACTTCCAATTGTGACCCCTTGTTTCTGTGTCCCCTCTCTGGAACATCTTGTCTCTGTGTGTGTGTGTGTGTGTGTGTGTGTGTACTCGGTTCTGACCTACCCCTCACCATTCATCTTACCCGACAACCTACACTTAATGCCTATCGTCTTCTGCTCCTAATCAACTCATAGTCGGTTCTGCTTCTCTTTCCATGAACCATCTCTCTTTTAGTATCGCCAGGTTCATTTCCTTCAGTCATTTTCAGCAGTGTGTGTCCTTCAGCTCTAGGCTTAGTTTGGCTGCTATGAAAAATATCGCTCACAGTACCGTGGCTGAAAAAAAATTCATAACAAACTAATGATAAATCTTTAGACGACGTTTCGGTTCCAGTACAGACCCAAACATCGTCGAAGGATTATTATACAATTGGCGGTCATGAATCTTTTTTGCAATCATCGAATTTTTGTTTTAATGTCACGAGATATGGTCACCCGTTGATAGGCCCTGTGATCATCGCTTCCACGGCCCGGTCCTAGACCAGGATTCCTGTCTGATTATTTTTCTACCTGGTTCACTTTGATGTCTATCCAAAGTATGTTTTGTCTCTCTCAAATGCATGCGGAGGCTTTCCTCAACACATGTTCCCATTACTCTGCCCTTCTTGGGGTTGAAATCCAACAGCCACTTTCTTGGTCATTTCTTAGAGTATGTAAGATGAATAACAACTAATGGGAACGGCAAACAAAGTTATTATTAAATAAAGCGTACCGATAAATAAACATTAATAAGGGGAAAACAGTAAACTCAGTCTCGGTCTGGCTCTTTCTCTCTCTCTCTCTCTCTCTCTCTCTCTCTCTCTCTCTCTCTCTCTCTCTCTCTCTCTCTCTCTCTCTCTCCTCCTCTCCTCCTCTCTCTCTCTCTCTCCTCTCTCTCTCTCTCTCTCTCTCTCTCTCTCTCTCTCTTACTACAATCTACTCGACGCAAAAAAAACCCAAAAAATTTATCGTGTTCCTACGATTTACTCGCCACTCTGTACTTTCAAAACTCTAATACACGACAGCCAGAATCATTACATTCACAGAAACCTCCCAAATGAGTCGACCTCCGAGCAGAGAGATGAACAAGGAGTGATTTTCATTTTTTAATTTCTTCATAATTCTCTTGCAAATCTGTTGGATCGAGAGATTTTATATTTCGTTTTGTAATGTATATTTTTTATATATATTCCTGGGGGATATGGTGGTAGGAGAGACTTTTTCCAAAGTTTGGTGGGCAGATTTGCATTTCTCTCAGGTTTTTTTTTTGATGAGAATTATGATGTTTGATGAGAACTGAGATGTTTGAACATAGGTATATAACAGCTCTCAGCCAGCTGTTGCTGCATCCATTGTTTGTAATTCAGCAGCTGCTGTCTAATAGGCAGTGGTTGATTCCCCCCACCTGTAAGACAGCACCTGCTTAAAAAAAATGATACTCAGCATCTCTCAGAGTGCAGCTGATGTAATCATCGACACTCGACACCTGTAAGCCAGCAGGTACCTAAACAGTGATATCTAGCACCTGTAAGCCCGCAGGTACGTAAACAGTGATACCTAGCACCTGTAAGCCAGTTGGTACGTAAACAGTGATACCTAGCACCTGTAAGCCCGCAGGTACGTAAACAGTGATACCTAGCACCTGTAAGCCAGTTGGTACGTAAACAGTGATACCTAGCACCTGTAAGCCAGTTGGTACGTAAACAGTGATACCTAGCACCTGTAAGACATCAAGTACGTAAACAGTGATACCTAGCACCTGTAAGCCATCAAGTACGTAAACAGTGATACCTAGCACCTGTAAGCCAGCAGCTGCTTAAACACTGTATGAAAGAAAATCACAAGGGTATAGCAGGCATTTATGATAACGTTTGGCCCTGTGTAAAACTTTATCAAGTCAATGACATTGACTTGATTTAGCTCTGCACAGGCGGTGAGGAGACCTGCTCAGCACGCAGCTGAACCGTCGCACAGGACCTCTATAGTCAGTCATAATTAAACAAAACCTCTCAAAGAAAACCTCTCAATCAAAGCCTAAGATTAATATTCCAAGCAAAGAGAAGAATTATTTCGACTCTTGCTGAGACGAATTAATTCCTGGAAGTTCGTCGTCTCCATATTGTCATTCCTATTTTGCTTCTTTCTTCTGTCTCTGTCTGTCTGTTTCTCTCTCTCTCTCTCTCTCATTTGTTTGGTCGCTTCATATTTTAGTTTCGTATTTTACGTTACTTCGTGTATGTATCAAAACTATCTACTAGCAAAATGTCTACTTACCAAATGCCTGTGAGAATATTGCCGTCCTAGCTAAGCATACCTACCAGAATATCCTCTACCTGTCAATTTATATATCTGCCAAAACACGGTCTGTCTCGCAATATCTATTAGAATATTGTCTACCTGCCTGTATAAAAAGGCTGCTAGATTTTTGGTTTATCCGACAGTGTGTTCGAGCGAATTTTGGGATTTTTTTTTATTTCCATTGTAATGCTTTACAGATATAAAAAATAGTTATTTCTACTTGGAGATATTTTCTGAAGTCTCGTATTCAGGCACTTCTCGTCCACTTATTTTCTGGTCTCATTTACACCCATTCCATCCACTCAGTTATTCTTGTTTTACATTCCACTCTCCGGAACTTTCATTTCTATTTTTTTTCCTCTTCCACCACCGACTATTCCACTTCCCCATTTTTACTTGATCTTCAGATTACTGTAGTTTCCATTCCACAGTCTATATCCTCCAATTCCACACTGTGTCACTTTATAGCACAGTTCACTTACCTCCCACTATGTAGTTCGCCGTTCCAAACACTGCAGTTATCACAGTTCCCATTTATCATTCTCATCTCCTGTATTTCCTCTCGCTAACTTCTCTTTTCCGATTTCAGTTCAGTCCACTTTCCGTTCTGTGTTACCGGAGCACAGCTCATCTCTCTCTCTCTCTTCTCTCTCTCTCTCTCTCTCTCTCTCTCTCTCTCTCTCTCTCTCTCTCTCTCTCTCCTCCTATACGTAAGAGAATGGAATTTAACGTTTAGAAACAAAAACAAGCTTTAGGAAATCTTTAAATCGCGTGTACTATATTATGAAGATGGTCATTCGCATACAATACTCTAGCAACATTAATTTCAGGTGGTAATGAATGACAATATAAACGGGATGAATATGTACAGACGTAGATGAAATAGCGCACTGACGTACGAATATGGAGACCTAGACGCAAGTTACGGAACAGACTCTCACTGGGACAACATTTCGCCCTGTGTAGAGCTTTACCAAGTCATAACACAGAGTGAAACACTGTCCCAATTAAAGCTTGTTTGGTAACTCGTGCCTTTGTCATAAGGACAAACATTCTGTACAAATAGGTCCCTTTATATATATATATATATATATATATATATATATATATATATATATATATATATATATATATATATATATATATATATATATATATATATATATATATTTTATATATTGGACATTTTATTTTACTCTTGAACTTCATGAATTCCCAAAATAAAAAAATTCTGCTGCATCTCCAGTCTGGGAATTCTCATTTACTCCTTCTGTCTCTGCATCGCCCACGAGAAATGATCATTTCTCTCGGGTATTTCCTTCATCTCTCCTGCTTCGTTGTCCTTTAAGATTTCTCCAGCCGATGTAAGTACCAGCAGTCTCGTTCTTTCATTTTCTCGTGCGCTTCTCTCTCTCTCTCTCTCTCTTTTGCTTTTTTCCACAGGGTTCTACAAGGTTAGGTTTAGGGTTCCTAACTTTATTTACAAGCTAAAAGCTGTTGCCTACATCAGCTCTTTCTCTCTCTCTCTCTCTCTCTTTTCCCATTTCTGCTCCGCTTCCTTTCCATATCTTCCATTTCCGAAGCGCCTCTTCCTGCTTTTTGCATTTCCCCGAGATCACTTCCTCCCCTCTTTGTCTTGTTCCTCGCTTTCTCTCTTATTTCTTGTTTTTTTTCTGCAGTATGTTTTCTTCCTCTTTCAAAGAATCCTATCGTCCCCGTCCTTGTCCTCGACATCCTCCTCCTCCTCGACCTCCTCCTCCTCCTCGACCTCCTCCTCCTCGACCTCCTCCTCGACCTCCTCCTCGACCTCCTCCTCCTCCTTGACCTCCTCCTTCTCCTCGACCTCCTCCTCCAGTATTCTGATTTTCTTGAGTCACCGTCTTTGAGGAACTACTTGTTTAGTAAGTCCTTTACATCATTATCTTCTTTGTCTTCTTCTATTGTATACTTCTCCTGTTTGTCTCTGTCTCTCTCTCTTTCTTTCTCTCTCTCGCACACACACACACCCTTTCCCTCCCTTCCACCATATATCTCTTCCACTATTCTTTTTCCTTGGTTCTCCTCCTTTCTTCAATGGTTTATGAGTATTTTCCTCTTCCTCTTCGTCTATTACCAGCCCCGTTAGCCTCGAGTCCTTCCTCTCCAAATACCTTTTCTCTTTTACTTTTTTCTCCTGTCCCCCTTCATTATATATAGTATACACATATTAAATAATGTATAATATATATATATATATATATATATATATATATATATATATATATATATATATATATATATAAATTTTCTCTACGTCCACAGCAGGACTCGAACCTGCAAACTCTGTATCAGAGTAACCAGTGCTTTACCAGGAAGCTAGACAACTGGGGTCCAACTCCGTGGTAAAGCACACTCCAACAGGTCGTTCAGGTCCCCAAAACTATTCGTCTCCATTCACTCCTATCTAACACGCTCACGCACTGGTCAATATTCATTTTCTGGCCAATGATCTTACACCGAGTTTTGGGTAAGTTTGTGGTGTTGATTCCGAATATGTCATCGGTATGGCTTAATTGGTTCTAGTTTTTGATGAATTTGGTATTCTATTGAAAAAATAAGAGATGTGAAAAATATATTGATCAGGCGGGGATAACTTAAAATCACACTTGAGATTATTTTTAGGTCATGCAAGTCAAATCACGTAATACATACTAACAGATTAACATAGTAAGATTCAGATACCACTAATTACTGCATATGAAAAGCGTTGTACGAATTTCTTCTATGTTGGTCATCAGCGCAGTTTTATTGAGTGAGCAACTGGAAGAGATGCATATTGGTTACCATTGTGTAATAAGACATATTTGAAGCTTCTAGTGGAGCTGTCTATAAACAGCCGTCAATCTCCTGGTCGATATTCAAGTCCCATTCAAAGAAGAAGTCCAGGGATGTTATTGCAGTATACAAGGTCTTCATCTTGGCTGAAGTAAGGAAAGAGTTCAACCTCTCTTGTCTGATAAGCTGTTATTTTAACTTCTTGTTGTAGACAGTTCGTTTCTTTTAGTCTTGATGATAAAAGTTCAGATGCTTGTTCTGACAGACTGACGTCACGTAACAGATCATTAAGTTCTTCTCGGGAGAACTGCTGGGCTCTTGAAATGTTTACTTCATATTCACTTCCACTGCTATCACCTTTCTCATTCCCCATACAGAAAAAAAACAATTGCTGTTTTTTATCGGCTGTCTTCACACCATAGGCACACCAAAATTTAAACTTTTCCTTTGCCTATTTTATTACTGTCTTAAGCATTATACATAAAATAAGCAAGATAAGCTTAGTTTTACAAAATCTGTGATGTTTTTTTTTTTTTTTTTTTTGCAAAGAGCATTAGCCACAAATGTAGCAAAATGCATTGTGATTGTTTAAGTAGACTCTTCGTGAAGAACTCATGTTTATCTGGAAAAAATAACAAAATAAAGGCTACGATATCGTCACGGGGTCGTTGTTGATACAACTCCTTTCCTTAAATATTAAATCATTTAAAAATAAGATTCTAATCTTTATTAAAACTATCTGTATATACAAATTATCACTGCATATAAATATACACGCGAGCCATTTTGAAAAACCTAGTCATTTTCGAATTCAACAACCCCAAAATACCCCAAAATACCTTCAAATATCTTTCTCAACGAATTTTTGTTGTTGTTGACCAGTGTTATCTTATGTTTCTTCTAATTCTCTTTTGTTTCGTAATATTATTACTTTCCTCCTCTTCATCATCATCATCAATTTTTCTTCTACTACTCTATCATCTTTTGTCTCTTTCTCCTCCTCCTCCTCCTTTCCCCCCCCCCTCGTCCTAGCCTTCATTCACTTATTATTTTCATTATTTCCTCTCTTCTTTCTCTACCAGCGACTTTATCAGCACGTGCCTCACGTCTGCAGATAATGTGATAGGCTGAGGCCACGTAGGAACCCAGCCTCTGCTGGACAATGCTTGGCTCGTTTTATCCGCTTTTGTGCCTTTATCAGTCTATTATTGCTGCTGTTATTTGCCGCTTTTTTTCTGTTATTTTTATTTTGGCAGATGCCTTTTTTCAATTGTTATTTGCCGTTTATCTATTTTTTATCTGAAATTTTCTCTTATATTCTTTTATTTTCTTATTACTATCCGTCATTTATAATTATCCGTCATTTATAATTATCTGTCATTTTTTTGCATTATTATCTGCCATTTTCTATTATTATCTGCCATTTTTTCATTATTGTCTGCCGTTTCCATGTAATCACTTACCATTCTCTTCGTAGGTCATTTTTGCATTATCTTTAATTTTCTTCTTTATCTGACATTATATAGACTCTCCCATCCTCTTAAGAAACTCCAACTTCCTCCAATTCCTTCCCATTCCTTGGCGCAAATCAGCCCTTCAAATCCATCACCCCCATTAATCCATTCACTATTCTCCCTTCGCCCCATCACCTGGCGTCCTCCATTAACATCTTACCCATTCTTTTCATTATCGACAAATAACGGTTCCTCAGTTCCTTCCCATTTAGCACTTTCTATTCCATTTCTCCTTCTATCACGAGGCTCCCCTTTCATCCCGAGGCTCCCCTTCCCTCACGAGGCTCCCCTTTCATCACAAGGCTCCCCTTTCATCACGAGGCTCCCCTTCCCTCACGAGGCTCCCCTTTCATCACGAGGCTCCCCTTCCCTCACGAGGCTCCCCTTTCCTCACGAGGCTCCACTTCCATTCTGTTGTTATCTTTCCTTGAAAAAATTCACGGTAGCGTG